>JAFVLL020006758.1:48508-68788 GCA_021397915.2 Tor tambroides
ACCCACCTCATTCCCCCCATGCCATTCCTCTGATGCAGGGCCACCTCTGGGCTCATGGTCCCACACTCCCTGGCAGTCTTTGCATTACCATATTGTCATATTCAATTGCAAAGCAAACTGTGTGTGATTGCTCTAAGGGTGATTTTTCTTCTCCTTTCTTTTTAGAAAAAACAAAACAAATCAAAGCTGTGGGGCCTTTGATAACTGACGAGCATGCCTTCATTGCCTTTTTAACATTCAAAGCAAGCCATTTTCTCAATTTGCAGCTCAGTGTTGACAAATAAATGAACTTATTATACACTCTTCCCTTTGTAGTTGATTCTGGGCCAGAGAAAATTTTATTAAAAGAAGTTCTGGTCAAGCGGAAGAAGACAAAACAAACTGCGTTGCAACTCTTTGGGTCTTTTGCAGCAGGGAGAAAAAAAAGTATACAGTGGAAATTGGGTGCCCACACACAGCTTGCGTGCGCTGAGTGGGTTGCAATCTGATTTTTCACACTCTAGACAAGACAAGTTTGTTGAGGGAACAAGAGTATGCGCGTGCTAGCGGCAGAGCTGGACGCTCTGGTTTGTGAGAGTGGTAAGGGAAGAATGCCTGTATTCTACACGCCTTCATTGATATTCATGCAGAGGATAAACAGTGTATGTAGCTGAGTGGGGACGCCTGTGATAGAAGGCTCCTAGTACGCGGCGGCTGGCTGGCCTGGTATACCAGCCTCTCACCCCCTTCAATGGACCATTCTCCTGCCCTCGCCACACTGCATCCCCAGACCTGTGCCAACACAGCAAGCTCCTTGGTGGGTGCAATGTGCTGTATACGCATTCAACTTGTAAATTAATTAAGCGTCCGGAAAGTTGAGGAACAGCCAAAGAGGCCGATGATTTGAGGGGCAATAAATCAAGTGCCAGACGCACATGCAGATGCATAGGTTTGCGTTAACAGAGAGCCTTGTTTCGAGCAGCCATGTTCGACCTGACTGATAGAGATCAAACATAAACATGAATTTGGCATCACAGTTTAACACTCAGTCAAATGGAAAGTCAGGTAAAGCATGTAGGTTAAGATCTTAAAGTCACAGGGTTAACAGAATAACAGAGTTGTTTGTTAGACCTACAACATAGAATTTAAAAGGATTTTTTAATAACTCCTAGTTATGTTGTGTCTCATCATGTATTAAATAAATCTCATTAAAATAATTTGATGTCTGGGACATATATGTGTAGCATTACTTCACAGAACTGTATTACATTAACCATCTATTGTCATTTTTTTGAAAATGGTCTGCCCTGTCTGTCATGTTGGTCTGCCCTGTCAAACTATAGTAAAACAGATGAATTAAAAAACGGAACCCTCAGTGACTGTTAAAATCCTGTAACAACTTGTTTCAGTCTTGCTCCAGTGCAGAATCTTGAGCAACAGCAGTCAGGCCGGTGTGGGAGGAAACAGAGCCTCTTGAATGAGAAATGACATGAATTGGTAGAATTAATTCTCAGCCCTGCTGAACTCTCCACCAGTCACCAGTTATTTACTTTTCCGAAGTGATTTCTCTGATAAGTAAACATCTGAAGAGGGGCAAGATTATCGAATATCACAGTGTTTCTCAAGTATGTTCGCATACATCTCCAGACAATCTGCGACTGAGAAGTAAAGGGGGTGCTGGGTGTTTAACAGTAAGAATGGGGTATAATCGCCTTTAATGAGCTTGTTCCTGTGCAGGCCTTCGACAGACTGCCCTCCGGAGAAACATTTTATCGGGTGCTCCTTCTGCACTGACCCTTACATGCCTCTGCATATGAAATGGAGGGCAGTTCCTTTTGTCTCCTTTCTTGTGGTCTCTAGCTGAGCCTTCGAGTCATTTGCATGTTTCTGAAAGGCCCCTCCATATTATTAATTATTACTGAACTGGTCTACTCTGCCTGACCAAATCTCGCCGAGTGCTCTGAACGGAACTGTTTTATCAAAAGAGAGGAACCATTAAAAATTAGCTGCCGTCTTTCCACACTCTTCTCTTCCTTTCTCATTCAGATACAGGGGCCTTGATTTATGCATGTCTCAGAAAAGAAGGGGACGTGGAATTCTCTGCAAATAAAGCAAACTGTACAGAGAAAAGAAAAGCAACAGTCTAGGCATCTGCTCTGCAGTTAAAATCTTTTGGATACCCCTTGAATCCCTGTTGTTAAACTAGTAACTAGTTTGTGTATATAACAATGGGTATGTTTCACTAGCTTCTAAAAACTAGCATCTAAAAACCAAGTTATACAGCTGAATAATTCATATTATCCCAGTTAACATGTCAAGCGCAAGAGATTCTTGTCCAGTTTTCATGGATTCTGATCATGTCAGAGCCGTTTCAAAAAAAAAAAAAAATCTCAACAGGAGAATCAAAAGCTCCATGTTTAAAGATCTGCCAGCTCCTCCTACTGATCCCTCTCCCCTGATATCCCACTTTCCCAAAGTCAGAGTCACTCATGAGGTTCCTGGGGAGCTGAGCAACCCCAGGGAGGAAGATAAAAGCCTGAGGGAACAAGGGCGGTGCACTGGATCCCATTACCGCCTATGGTGATGTTGGGTGCAGGCTTGGCTGGGAGAACCAGCCCCACAAAGGCTCCTGATTATGGGAAAGTCGTCATGCCCTGGAGCATCTGGGAGGCGTGAGAAGAGGGGATAAGATATGAAAACATGACATGCTTCACTATTTGGCTCAGCTAGAACAATACACTCCTCACGTTTTCTCACCCTCCTCTCATCTCCATGTTTTATCTCCTAAAGGTGGTCAACCTCTAAGAGGAGGAATGGTCTCACCACTGGCTCACCAGTGCACAGGAATGTCCTTAACTATACAACTGCCCTTTGAAGTGTCACTGCATTCAGGCCTAGCCTCTGATACGCCCGTCCAACATACCAGGCAAGCACATAAGGCTTCCAGAGAAATTCTCTCCATTACACATCGCTATTTCAGTCCACATAGTTTCTCATGAATGTAATGAGACGGCATCTGATAATTTGCCTGCAACGAGAACCTGAATAAAGTTGCCATAGACACTAAACCCACAGAAGTCGGCTTTAATTTCAGGTTTTGCAGAGAAAAAACGTGGATGTTTTGCACTTATTGAAGTGATGATGCAAGACATCGACACCAACTGGACTAGGCAGTGGATCTTTATCGCTCATACTTAAAAACATGAATGGAACATGAAGTTGCCAAAGACTAGCTTTCTTTCTTGTTTTGTTAATTTATGGACTAACCACGAACACGGCAGCTAATGATAAACCTACATTCTAGATTATGAAAAACACTGGCTGTTTTACAAAGGTATTGTTCAAATGCATGTTGAGAGAATATTCGTTTTAAAACGGAGCAGGACAGGTTCTGTGGAGCACTACACAAATGAGCGGTTAAACATTCTTTGCGGGCATTTATTTATTAATAAACATCTATCATCTACATTGAATACACTACCTGTTGCACAAAGGGCGATGAAAGTCTGCACATGTTTACGGATCAGGTCCAGCTTATCCTCAGGCAGCGGAAGTTTCCTCATAATGTGCTCAATAAAGTCATTGGGAGTGACAGCAGCCAGATTCCACTTCAATTTGCCCAGGACAACCAACTCCCACTCCTTTAAAAGAAGGTTTTGAGGAAAGAAGCAAAATCATTACAGATTCATCCTAAATCATTTGTGTGACTGAAATCACATAGCAGTACCTGGGGGTATTCAGATCTTAATGTTCATTTAACTGGAGTGACAAATTGCATCTTCTCAAGTGGCTTCAAGTCTCTGGATGATGGTACTAAATGTGTTCAAACACTGGTGTTACTCATCCAAATGTTTATATTATACATTTAAGCCAGCTCTAATTGCACAAAATCTAGCATCCGTAAAGCTCTGCAACCTCCAGGACATGGTTTGGTCTTGGCTACGCAAAGATACAAGCTGAAGTCCTAGAAGCTACAAGGCTGAATGCAAGCACACTTGAGTTGAAAAATGGGTCACTCAGATCGCCCAGTCACTTCACAGAGACTGTCCAGCATAGGCTACTTTCCTCCTCAGCATAGAAGTGTAATTGTGAGTATGTTTTATAGCGATCTGTCAAGTCAGAAGAGGTCTGAGTACACATAGTTAAATGTTGGACCTGTCATTAGCCCATTTGCAACCACAAACCCATGAATTTGAAACCTTGTTACATACGTAAAAGGCTTGTAATTAGATGGAACTGTAACCTCAATGGAATAAACAAGGCTCAATAATGACCATAAATGTGACTGTACAACACTGCTGATGACACCATTTCGTCTTTTGGGGGCACTCTTGATGCATAACATGAACTTGCTTTGACCTAACTCGCAGTGACAAATGTAAACGTAAGATGCTAAGTCATTTGGCTTCGGTCAACAAGAAGACAGCATCCTTTAAATAACCACTCCCCCTTCCTCTTTGAAGTGGGGTGAGTAACAGGGGAGCAAGAGACTAACTGGGGAAAACTTGCACTCATTGGGACAGTCCTTATGACTCGCTCAGATGGAGGTGGTTTGAACCACATGCACTTAAGTCATGAGATGGCCCAATATGGTTGCCATTGCCTTCTGAGACAAACAGTATTGGCCTTTACAACTGCTCTAAAGCACCGACAAAGGATGAAGTTGAACGCATACCCCTGCAACAGCATTTTAAGTGAGAAGGAATACAATGGCAGCCACCCGCTGATGCAAGATTTCTCCACTTCCTCTCTTTGCTGGATTTCACTGGTGAGTGACTCACCCAAAAGTACAAACAGCTACACGTTCTTGTCAGTTCTCTTCTCAGGGGAGTTGCCTGATGTGAACATGAAAGCCTGATGACATGTTGGAGCCACATTCGCTCAATAAAAACCACTGACTCCTGGTACACCAAGAGAGGTATAATGGAATGTAAACTATGAGCAGAGGTGTTCTCCAAAAGAAAACCAATTACATGCTAATGTGAAAATGAGCCTTTGCATTCTAACTGATCTGTAAAGTCTGGGTGGTAAAAAGTAGTTTGCATGATCAGTTTGGTGTGTGTTGCTTTGTTCTTAAAAGGATATCAACTCAAAATTTAAATTTACTCACCCTCTCAAGTTTTTTTTTTTTTTTTTTTTTAAATAAATACAACACACATCCATGCGGTTCAATCAGTGTTGTTTTGGACCCTACTGACTTTGATTTTATGGACAAACATTCTTCAAATGTCTTCTGCATAAGAAAGAAAGTCAATCAGGTTTGGAATGAAATGAGGTTGAGTAGATGTTGACTTTTAATGAATTTTAATTTTTGGTTGAACTGTCCTAGTTAACTGAAGAAACAGTTTTGACAATGACTGAAGGCTCAGCACTACATAATGAGATGCCAGCAAATGATTGCGTATCTGTATTGTCCTACTCAATAGTCTAAGCAGACTGCTGAACCTTTATGAAGCAATAAATGACCACAAAGACCAGTTTTAATTAACTTGAGGACAATTTTTTTTCTGTCGACTATCAACTCAGCAGTCCAGTGTCACCTCAAAAGTGCTCTGAGGCCAGCCCTAAAACTCACTGTGACACTCTTGCAACACAGCCTTGATGCAGGAACCCACTTCCTCCCTTTGAGCGCTCCAGTCGTACCTCCAGGCTGTCACTGTGGTTTCATTTACAAGAATGTCTTGCCAGCTAACGAGGACAAAAATGAAGATGTGACTGTGACAGCTGATCTTCGGTTTCCTGCATCTGCTGGACTTTGCAGACCAGCAGAAGCTCCAATAACAACAAAGATATAACACTAGGCCAGGCTGAGGAAAGGAAAAAAAAAAAAAAACCGAGGTTGCCCACAGCAGCAATTTGCTGAGGACTCATAAATAAAATAATTTTTATCTTTGGCCTGAACTGCTAGAGAACTGCCCATTTCTGTCAGAAAGACACTGATGAGCCAGTAGTGTCAAGAGCTGAGGAAAAACCAAGTGCAGGTGTAACATATTCAAAAGTTTTCATGCCACATTGTACTGTATTTCCTCTTGACACTGAGTGATGGAAAATTTATCATCATATTTTGCCTTTGTGTCTTCAGAATTTCGTTGAAGACATTACTCATATAGTTAACCTATGAATATGTATTTATATGAAAAGAAGCTGAATGATGATTTGGCAGTTAGACAGTGACAAGTCAGTAGACTGTATCTGTCAATTGACAGAGTCTTAAAATCACTGGACTTCTGCAAGACTATCAATATTCCTCCAATACTGTATATACAGGTGGAACAAGACTTCGGCCCTGATGTAGCTGTGGGTTGCATAGTTGCCACTAGATGGCGTAATAGCTCTGTCAAGCATGGACTCTCTAATACCCTTGAGTTGATGTTTGAATGTTTGTGGAGAACATCCATCAGTCGGTAGAATATTTTGTCAAACAGAACCTAGTCTTTAGTGTAGACTACTTTTAATTCTTATGGCATTGAATTGTAAACATACACACTATGAAAAATTCCATCACAAATTAAGTATACAAGTATTTGCATAACCTGAAATTTTATTTTAAGTGGGATGACATCTAAAAGATTTAGTGTAACCATAACAGCAGTATATGCTGTAATGTAAACAAAGAAACATTTAGCAATATATATTTAGGAGAATTGTGAATAAGGTATGTAAACAATTTTCTAGCGGTCACTACAGATAAGTTAGTAAGTTTCGGTATCCAAAGAGTTTATTTGGTGCTTACCAGCAGTTCCTGCGGTCTGATAGAGTTATCAGTGTAGATGCACAGCTTCTCTGCAGTTAATGGACGCGTCTCTTTCAATTTAGACGCAAGAAACATGCACACTGCGCCGAGCAACTGCAAGTTACATTTTCTTGTTGGTACCACCGCTAAAAATCGGTCCAAGTAGTTCATAGCCAGTGGAAAAACTTCTTCCTCGCATTTCTGTTCCTCGCAGACCTGGAAAGGGCAGGGCATAACTTAATAAGTTCAGAGGAAAAGATGCACGTGGCGCAACAAAATGAGTCTAATTTATATGACTCGCAATGACTATGCATCAAATAATTATGACGAGTAAACGAAATATGTAGTATTGTCCATCAGTTGCATAGATAACAGGTTGTAAATCGTCACGATAACATTAGAGATTGATTCCAAAAAAGTGCAATTTCTGTCTTGTCGTTGTTATAAATGTATACATTTAATGGATGAAAAGGGGGCTCTAACATCTTTGTCAATGGACTCACATTCCTTTGGTTCATTCAGTAAGAAATGAATTCAAGTCACAATCGCCCGAGCCAAAAAACACCCATGCAACACAGTACGGGATCTGTTTTTTTAATTCGTCATATTTTCATAAAATATTTAAAAATATAAATAAATTGTCTAGGTCTACTATTCATACCTCTAAATATTCACCAACCCTTTTCACATCATTCCCGACAATTGACAAGCAATCAAACCGATGTTTTATATGATTAAAACACGATTTTTTAAACGAAGTAGCATGCGGGCTTAGAAGAGTGCGTCACCATCAGACCAAAATATTTTTTTCAAAAATTTTTATAAATTCTCCTGCTCGATTCACCTGACAATTTAAAACATGAAAATAAAGCTAAGGTCCTCCCCTAACGTTTTCAACATTCAGAGATTAGAAATATGAAAGATTCCGACAAAAACCGAACTTAATTCCAAGGCTATAGACTTCGATCAGCATGGGTTAAGAAGCAGTGCGGGCCCTCGCCCCTTCCGCAACCATATATTTCAAAAAATTGTACAAAATTATAGAAAAGCAATTTCCAACATATTCAACCACGATGAAAGGCTTAATGCCATATCAGTCATGCATTTATAAGAGTTTTGTTATGACTATTTGTTATGATGTTGTTGTAAGGAAAAAGAAAAACAACATAGACGATACATGTAGCACAGCGGCAGCGCACATTGTGCCACAAGAGTGCAGGAAACATTTAAATTCAAAAATAAATAAATAACATTAAGCACGATTCTGTCCTCTGTGTTAACGGAACCAAAAACTTTAAGAAATATGCGTTTATGATCACTGACATATGTCGATAACCTCCATCCCCCTGCAAATCTAACCGTGAACTTGGTCCAAAATCAGTGCTTATGACTGCAATAAAATAAACAGCCCGACAAAATCGGATCTGCCATTTCGGAAATATTAAAGAAGCTCCTTTACTTGCATTCCACAATGCTTACATGACAGAATAAAGGAGAAAACACTTTGCTAGATGTTTTGAAGATACGGTGTAAGCACGGAAATGATCGGATAAGTACAAACCTCCAACATCCAAGTTGCCACCATCCTCCGCATAAAGGGCTGAATATCTTTCTGAACGCATTTAAAATAAGAACACTGGGGAAGAAACCTCTCTTCGATGGTCAACAAGCTTTGTAGTACCCTGTCATCATATAGAAGATTCGGGTCAGGACGGGCTCTTACAATGGTGTCCATCTCGAGACAAAGCAGTTCCATGATTGTTACAGTCCTTTTCGATCTCAAATAAGCCCACGAACAGTCAAATATAATGGTTGCGAAATGTCAAAAAGAGCAGAAAGGACTTCTCAGGCACATAAAATCAGTCTACAGGGCTGTCCAGGTTAGTCCTGATCCTTTTGCAAACTTTTCCCCGCTAGTCTCTTTCTCTGCTCTGCTCCTCTCGCTGCAACATTTGAGGTCTGCAGATGTAAGGCAGTGTGACGCAAGCCTCATCTTATTATTGGCTAGACGCAACATGCTCAGTCTTCCTCTTCTTTCCAGCCCTCTTGCTGTGGTTATCAATAGCCTCCACAAGATGGTCAAGAATTACAATATTGGCTGGTATATTTATGGATCACGCAAGACGTTCATCCTTAGTCAACTCACCCATTAATGCGCAACTACTTTAACGACGCTGGGTAAACATAAACACAGTGCACCCAACGAAGCACTCAACTTATAATAGTATCTCAAAGTGTTCTAAAAAAGTGGTTTGGGGGGTTTTATGATATTATTTCGTATCAAATAGCCTAATATGCATATCCTAGATGACCAATAGTTGTGCCCGGCAGACATTTGCTCAAATTAGACCAATAAATACTCGAAAAAAACTTTCTTTTTGACTTTAAGGAGACTAAAATGCCACCTCGTCATCACAAAGTCGAAATAGAGCTATCTTACATGAAGCTGCAACGCCTGTGGTCAACAAGATAGCTTTCTAGGAAATGCAGCGAAAGCATGAAGCAACGCTCTCTCGTCAGAGATAGCAGCTGAATGACAATTATTCTCTTGAGCTACTCCCAGTGTATAATATAAAGCATTATATATCGACTCTATTTAGGATCAGAAAGCCAAGCCTCAAAAGGAGATGTGAGCGTTCCAAAATTGTGATCTGCTGTGCAGGTGACGGATTTCAACATAACGCACAAACTCATTCAGAAAGTCATTTAAGCAGCAGCAAGTGTCAGTCCAGTTCAACATTTCGTATCATAGCGAAATCAGAATTAAATAGCGTTAATCTGTCTTCAAAGACCTTCAAGAGAACATCTATAGTGAGTTATTGATCAAGGTGTATCTCGAGGTTCTCCAGCCAGTGATTCTGAAGAACTCAACAGACCACAGCTATGTACTTTTGCAACAGTTGCTTCGTTTCAACACTTTTAAATGTGATAGGAAATGTCTCTTTAAAACTTTTTTTTTTCTCGCTGTAGATTGTTTCCTCCCCTTTGTCAATTTGCATAGCCAATAGTTCTTCTGCGCGCGTTTGAGGCTTTCGGATTGTTACTGGGCAGACTTTGTCTGTGGAAGTTCACCTTCTAAAGTGCCAGGAAGAACCTAATCTATTCTGCCGATCACCTGATCAACGTTGCTACTTCTCAGAGTCTGCCGCATGCAGATGTCATAAATAAATTTATACAAATGTAGCAGAGCGACAGCAATATCTGCAGCCCTCAGAGTGATGCTTTGAGAAAATCAATGATCTTTTAATGATAAAGACCGTATCCTATAAGATAAAGTGATACAATGATAAAATGATTACAGTGTATGCTAAAAGGGCAAAAAATGCAGTAAAAATATATTCTATTATTTTCAAAGTTAGTCTACTCATACGTCTATATTTTTATTATATTACTTAACCCTTATGAATTTCAATTAACAGAGCATGCAAAAATGATTTCTTTCAGCGACAGCATGGAATTTACGGAAAATTAAGCAATTTCAATTACTCAAATACCGAAATATCTAGTCATTTCATTTCGTTATTAAGACATGCGCGTTATTTATATAAACTGCAGTCGCACACGCAGCCGACACGTGAAATTTTGGCAATGCAGGGCATCATGAGAGGGTTTCAGACATCCGAATGCCGCATTAATGGCTTCAAACAATGGACACTACAAGTCATAATAACATCAAGGATGCATCCTTGTTCTTTTCAACGATATAAAACTTTCCTTTTCTGGCGCACTGAAACTCTTATGGGTGGTTATCATTCAAATGTTCTTTTTAAATAAAACAATAGAATTAATAGGCTATAAATGAATCAAATATTAATTATTTGAACGTTTTAGATTTTATAAATAAAAAACGTATCTGTTTAAACAAACGTCACATGAAAGTTGCTTTTATAAGTTTTTTTTTCGTATTAGCATAAAATACACATATACATTTATAAAATATATAAATATCCCTCTATGTCAGCAACGTTTTGACTCCCCCATTCAGTGACGTGTAATTCAAACCTTCATCTATAAATCAACGCCTATAGTTTCCTTTGAGCTCATTTCAAGACATTCAAGAAGCCAAACATTTTTATTTATTTTTTTCTTTTTTGTACGCAGTCAACAGTAATATAAGCATTTTTTTTTTAACTTCGTCGGGATATATCTTTCACAGTAAACAAACATTCTTAAACAAATCTCTTATACGATAGAACATCACATAGCCCCTCTCAAATAAACGTTAAAAAAAGTTAAGTACGGACTGATTCTAATGCCTGTGTTTCACGCCTCTATATTCTAACCTGACCATGCTGTTTTTTCGCGGAATAATGACGTCACACAAACGCTGCTCTTACTGGGCTAAGCAGCTCATGCTATTTCCCGGATGCCTGCAATTAACGCGATATCCGTGAAGACACACCCAAAAAAAGTTTGTCAGACCCTCTAAATATCACAGCTGATTTTACATTTAAGTTTTTTACACATTACCCTAGATGTTTTTTTCCATGGAAACTCAAAGAGCTTGAGTTTTAGGTTTCCATAAATCAAGGAAGTCTTTCTGTGTGGTCATTATCACACAGTAAGACAAAGCAAACTCTAAAATAATGACAGTTATATTCTTCATAAATTCAGGGTGTAGTGATAAGATTAAATATGCATCTGTGATTATATAAAAGAAACATAATATTCATTCAAACACAGAAATAGCATCACAGTTATACGAAACAATCATAATAGGACAAGAAGAAAACTAATGTTGAGACAAATATTTCCTCATTAACAATCTTCTCTTCAGTTAAGCTCAGATGTTAGTTTTATGCATTACAGCAATAACCTACTGCACTGAACAAACACTTCCTTGATGTGGAACCATTGTTGCAAAAAAGCCACAATTACTAAGAAATTATTCTAGATTACTTTAAATACTTTTTCTAGAAGAATGTCTCCAAAACCAAAGAAACTGATTAAAAAAAATAACGTACAAGCCAGTTTTCTAAACAAATATATTTTAAAAGGAGGATCTTTCTGTAAACATGTCTTTAATTATTATTATCAAACATAAATTATTAAAACAATCTTTGTGCTGTTACAAATATAATTTTACACTTTTGTATTGTTCTAGATTATATACATAACTATTCTCCTCCTTCAGTTAATTCAGTTTTATTTCATTTCAGTAATTTCTTTTAATTACAGTTACAAACATCTCTTTATTGACATTATTGTTTAATTTGGCTTAATTGAGCAGTTAAACAAGGGAGAGAGAAAACATTTTCATAAGGTTCATCATCATCTATCACAATTTTGTATATTATTAAATTACAACAAATATGATCAAATTCCTTATTTCTCTGAACAAGGTCAATTTTTTTCCTGGAGAATCATGTATGTTTAATAAACAGGTGACCACTCAACAGACTTCTGTGTTTATAAAATATATGCATTTTTAACAAAAGTCATCAAGCAGCAAATGTCTTTATCAGTAACAACAAAAATGAAAGTTAAAGTCCTAGTCAAAAGGCATAGAAAGAGAATAACAAAATAACAGATTTCTCACAGTTATAATGTTGTGGCTGAGCAACTGCAGATGTCCTTACTGAATAAAAACAAGAGCACTTAGCCATCACACAAATATTTGATATGCTTCATTAATTGACAGTTTACAATTATTGTAAATGACAACTACTGGTTGAAACTGCTGTTGACAAAAACAAAAATAAGAGATTGAAAATTTCTCCATCTTTTTTTGTACAAAAAAATTAACAGTTTACACAAAACTGAATCAAATACATATAATTTCTCTTTCTTTCATCTAACAAATCTCTCCATTAAATTATAAACACGTCATGAATTTATCTTAACACAATATGCCCAAGCATATAAAACCTGCTTTCTGATTCATCCAAATATTAATTAATTTAAGAAAAAAAGGCTATTATTTATTTTATGGTTTTAAAAGTTGTGTGTGTGTGTGTGTGGGGGGGGGGGGGGGGTACTTTTTTTATTACCTATTAACTTGTTTAGCTAAATGACCTGATTTGTTAAATGTTTTATGCTGCCTAACACATTCATTATGATGCAACAGCCTCACAAACTCTTTAAAACTCACTTTTATCTCTTTTTTTTTTTTTAAGTGAAATGAACAAAGTCTTATTGTTGACTGGAAGTTTCTTTGTTTAGTCAAATAAAGGTAAGAAGTGTCCAAAGGTTAATAACAGTTTGAGTGAATTAAGCATTGTTGACAAGCTGCTGGAGACGTTGTAACGCTGCTTCTCAGTTTTATCTTATTTACTAGCACAAACCCACAACAGGTGCATCAGACCTTAGGAAATAACTGTATAGAGCAGCAGTCACAAAATAGCTTCAGGCATATCTCCTATTAGAAAAAAAAGAGAAAGACTTTCTTTGCTTCACTTAAAAAAAATTACTGGAGGAGTCTATGTTATTCTTACCCCATCATCATTTCAGACATCAAAAGCCAACCTGGACAATGTGATGACAGACATTTGTCATCTGTCTAGTCTAAGTAGATCCCTGTCAAAAAAACCCTGCCAGCATTACAGCATTCATACTCCTGACCCCCGAATCCTCATATAAACATCATAGACAACCGTCAAAATGGGGGCTCAACGTGCACCTTCCTCCCATAAGTGCATGCAAATATTATTGTTTCCAAGATACCTCTTACAGGTACTGTCTTTTCTTTAACACACCAGCACATTTTATGTTGGTCTGCACAGCTACTGCTGTCTTCCTCTCCTCTGTGCCTCTCATATCACAAGCCCTTGAGTTTGTCACTCACGCAACAGCTGCTGGCTGATACTTTACCATTCCAGTGCCCATTTTTCCCTCTCCCTCCAAGCAAAAAACCCACACAGAGAAACAAAAGCCTTGTTGGAGAATGCAAGGACATTTCGGGGGCAGGTTGTGTCCCTCAAGAATTCGTCAGCACAAAAAATGCCATCCAGACTTTGCATGGCTGACTCTTCTATTACTGGGAAAACATCCTGAGAAGTTCCACCTGGGAGCAAAGCATACTTCAGCTTTGTCAACAATGTAGCAGTCGAGATCAAATACACTTTGGGCAGAAACACTGCATTTTATCCTCTATCTTGAAACCAACTTGAAACTATATTAACTTTTGTGTTTTGCACAGAATCTTGCTGCTTTTTCTATCAGCTGAAAACCACCTGCAGCAAACTAGTGCTGGAGACTTCCTAATACACTGATCCAAATGCGGGCTTGTTTTAATCGTGTAGGTTCCTGTCATGTTCTCCTGCAGCCCCACACTCACAGCTGCACTGTATTCACAAGGTATGTCATCTTGAGGTGGGTTTGCACCTTGGTTGCCCTAGTTGTGTTCTTGGATAAGGACCTGTGGGTCCCTGGCAAAATCAGGTGGGGTTAAAGCATAGATGTGAGAGAGATCATCTGCAAATTCTCACGTTCAGCATACTTCAGGTGTCACCTCATTTCGGGTTTTCAGTAATATGGTCCTAACCATATATAGCCTCAAAACACTTCTGAAGTTATACTTACTGAATGAGATGGATATAATAAGTTAACATTAAATGAACACTTAAAAAAAAGTTACCTTTAAAAGGTTAAAGATTCATTTTAAAGGATAAATCATCCAAAAATTACAGTTTTGTCATCATTTACTCATTGTCATGTCTTTGCAAACACGGCTGACTTTCTTTCTTCTGTGTAACACAAAGAAAATATTCTGAAGACTGTGCTGTTAGCTCTTTTCCATGCAATTACATTGAATTGGGGAATGAACATTTTAAGTTCAAAAATGACAGGGAAGCATCATAAAAGTGGTCAGTGTCACTCATGCCGTATATACCAAGTCTCCTGGAGTTTTATGATAGCTTTATGTAAGAAACAGAACAAAATATATGCTATTATTCACTTTATTCAAATGTATGGAATTTCAAGGGCATTCAGGGGATAATTTGCTCAAAAATGAAAACTCTGTCATTAATTACTTACCCTCATGTTGTTCCAAACCCAAAAGACCTTTGTTCATCTTCAGAACACAAATTAAGATATTTTTGATGAAATCCGAGAGCTTTCTGACTCTGCATAGACAGCAATGGAACTGACACGTTCAAGGCCCAGAAAGGTAAAGGACATTGTTAAAATAGTCCATGTGACATCAGTGGTTCAACCGTAATTTTATGAAGCTACGAGAATACTTTCTGTGTGCAAAGAGAACAAAAATAACAAAGAGAAGAAATTGCTGAATAATGTAATTATTTTTGCTTTCTTTGCGCACAAAAAGATTTCTTGTAGCTTCATAAAAATGCGGTTGAACGTGGTTGCGTTTCTGTCTATGCAGAGTCAGAGAACTCTTGGATTTCATCAAAAATATCTTAATTTGTGTTCTGAAGATGAACGAAGGTCTTACGAGTTTGGAACAACATGAGTAATTAATGACAGAATTTTCATTTTTGGATGAACTATCCCTTTAACAAGTGAGGTAGCGATGTCCAATTGATGAACAATTTTTTTATTTATTTGTTTGATTCATTTGTAATTGTTTGTTTTAAAATTGGACTGATCTAGTTCAACTCACTGACGCAAAGATTTGGTCGCAACACTTTATCACTTTTGTGAATAATGACTTAAATTTTGATCTGTTCATCATTCAAAGCTTTTGTATGACTTCAGAAGTCATACATTTTATGGACTAAAAGTGACTCTTTTTGTTTTATGGAGGGGGGAAAAGGATACAGATTTGGAATGACATGAGGGGGAGTAAATGAATTTTCTTTTTTGGGTGAACTACTTCTTTAATACCACTAAAGGATCTTAAAGGTTCAGCGTTAGGCCCCCCATCCAGGCCCCTAGCCCTCCAGCAAGGGGCATTACAAATCAAACAGCCCTCCATCACGATTACCCTACCGCACATGAATTCACAGTATAGCCTCACACTTGAGTCAGGCTGCAATAATCTGATCCTTTTGGGAAATTCTAGTGTCGGGTGTAATTTACGATCCGTATCTTTCAAGTTCCCCCTGCTCCGCTGCTGGCGTCAAACCCCGGGAGCCACCGTGTGTGTGTTTGCAACATGTGTCGCTTGCTATCTCGCTCGCTGAGGCACACAAAGGTAAAGGGAAGCTTAACATCCTGGGAAAATCTCAAACAGAGTGAAATTACCTTGATCCAAAGATTCCTGCCGCATACCAGCTCAATGAACCCATAACACACCACAGTAGAACAGCTGAGAGAGATAAAGGGCAGTACAGAGCACGACAGAGAATGAACAGATAAAAGAATGAAATACTGAAATAAATATAAAGATGACTATAAACAGGTTTTCGAGTATTGTAAAACCATATTCTTGACCAGATCCCCCCAAAACGGGAGCCATGAAGAGAATTAATCAACGTGGGACATCAATGGTGATCCAGTCGCACAGGACAGACCCATGATTCTGTTTGGGTTTATTTAAGAAGGGTGGAGGTTGTTTTGGCTGTGATGCTATTGTGTGAACTTAATACTTGGGGGAAATTTTCAGGGATTTGTGGAATTGCAGCTTTTAAATGTCAGACACAATATTGTTGGATGTTGCATTCTTTTAGTTGGGTGAGTCTGAATCTCCTGGGTTTCAATTCTGCACTCTGTAAACTTAGGCTTTATGATACTGGTCGTTCACACCTTGTTAACCTACAATGAACCCTAGTTCTCGTCACACTTCCGAGGTAAACAGAAGACTTTATGACAGGTTCTTTGCCTCCACTCCCTAAAACTAAAGATAAATCTGGACCAGTGAAGGTGTTATCAGGCTTAGAAATGAATCTGTATGTAAAAAAGGGAGGGAAAAATTGAAACAATTAGAGAACAACATATTTAGAGTGACCGCAACGTATGAAAGGAGAATGTACATGTCAGAAAACAGCAACATCTTTGTCTTAGATCTTAATAAGACCGTCTTAAAAACATAAAAAATATTAAATCTGTTTTCTGCACCATGTCATGCACATGCACCCATTAGTTATGAACACATTTTTTAAAATGTACAGATAAAAATTGAAATCTTATAATATTTGTACAGAATGTATTACCTGCCAAACACTGAGGCTGAAGATTTTTTTATCTTATTTTATTTCATGTAAAATGCATGCTAAACACAGATTATCATGCACTGGCTATAGAGTGAAAAAAGAAAAATAAGCATTTATGACAATTCTTGACATTCTTTGAGTAACAGTGCTAACAAGGAAATGTACTCCAAAGAAAAGTTACTAAGAGCAAAAATTATATTAAATTGATTACTGGTTAAATACAGACAGGGTATGTTTCCTTAAGTTGCCATGCAACTTGACAAAACATATCAAAGCTCTGAGTCACTACATTTGCTGCAGCCTTTTTACTTATCTGAATAATGCATTGATAAAATGAAATCTATTTAATCAGACCATGGCAGTCATGAGGCAACAGCCCGCATAGAAACATTTAAAAGTGACAGCACACTTGTGGTCATCAGCTAAATTTTAGAAATGTGGCGTGATGGATTGCTGTGCACTGAGCAGAAAATGAAAATGATAAAACAAGCTGAGAGCAGAGCAAACTAGGTTTTCAAGTCATTTAGAGAAAAGCAGTTTCTCTAGCTGAATGCACCTGTCTGCCGAGTGCCACTTTGTGAAAAATGATCAGCTCTATCATAACCTCAACATCTTGCTGAGCTCCTGCATGACAAAATGCATGACTTTGTGTTTGTAAGCAAGAAATGTATTCTCCCATAATGGCGACCGGTGAGAATCTTGTGCTTAAAATGAGTACAACGCACAGACATAAACACACAACTGCCTGAAAGTCACTTTATCAGATCTGAGTGGTTCTATTCTGGCTTTTAACTGTTTGTTGTGTTTGGAGTGATTCCAAGTCATTTGATATATTTATCAAATGATACCTCTATTCAAAGGGATTTGGTTCTGAATTGCCCTTTTCCGTTTCCTGAAAGCATTCCCTACGTGTTGCTGAAAACAGACAAAGATGTAGAGTGTGTTCTGCATGGGATGCTCATACCTGCTTAAACTTCATGAAACTGACTCTTCATAACTGAAATATTTAACAATAATTTTCACCTCAACCATCAGGCTTTACAATACATACTCAAAAAAAGAAAGAGACATATAAGATTTTGTATTATTAAAAATAGTCCCAAATGTTTACCTGATTTCCATAAAGATGAACATTCATAGTTTCAGAACTTATTTTAGGAAATTCTAAAGATTTTGCTGGGGGAAATTCAATAAAACCCAGATTTGTTACAAAAACATATGTGCATGTGTCCTTTCATTGCTACCTGCATTGATGGTGGCATTAGATTATAGACATAATGAACTTTTCATTGTGCTTAGGATATACAGAACGTATACAATCATGCATCACTGCATGATAATGCAACAAAGAAGCACTTTCATTTACTGTATATATTTTGTAACTTTAACGTAACCTTAAGAGTTCCTGATTTGAGGTGACAATGCAGTTGAACAAAGTTTACTTTATGCAGATAAGCAGCAACATGATGCACTGATTACCAGTAAGCGTGCATACAACTTGGTGACCTCCATTAATACACCTTAAGTGCTACAAAACCATAAGCTTATATTATAAATATAATCATAATGTTTTTTTTTTTAATTTCATGTTTTTACGATCATTTGGAGAGTTTTTACTGAATGCTTACAACCATGTCACTGCATGGTCATGCAACAAAAGAATCCCCTTCTCATTCATATTTCATATATTTTGATTGAATCATTCCTACCTTTAGCAACAGAATGAGCATTATGCTGGTTTTTAAGTCAGACATTAGCATGCAAATATCCTGTATGTTTAATTCTGGAACCACAAATGATAAAAACTGCTTCATAGTCAAAGAAAACATCTTTATCCCTGTTTTTAATTTTCCATTTCTCTGCACATGTAAGGACAGGACTCATTCTTAACTTTCTGCCCTTCTCCTGTCCAAATTTAGGGTAGAGCAAGCCATTCATGATCCATTACCTCTGGAATTCCTCCACATAGTTGAGAAGCCAGTCCACATCACAGGCCGGCACTCACCTTTCAATCACTCCTCTGCTCTAATCACGTTAGCTCATTCATAATCGCATTGCAATTACTGACAGGAGTGTGACCCTTGCTTTCTGCACTCCCAATCTAATACATGTGTTTCACCAAAGACAGAGGGATGCTTTGTGTCAGAGAAACAGGGGGACAAGGGGGAAGAGGAAAGAAAACAACACTGACATGCTGTGTCATGCAAAGGCTATAAAAAGGGATGCAGCCTTTTTCCGGAATCATTCCGGAGGGGGGAGCACTATTTTTAGTGGGGGGAGTGTAAACAGCGGCCGTGGCTGGAACCAGACCTGGACTCTTCTCCACAACAAGGGCTTCAGGGCTCCGAAAGGCCCCGTTTCTTACATCTTACCCCCTTTCTTTCTCTCTTTTTCTTCCTTTTCCCTCTACCCCCTTCAACTCTCTGTCTGTCTCTCCAGGAAGGTAATCTCCATTACCCTCCCTCCATGCTGATTCAGAATTCAGAACTGTCCACTTCAATCTGGGTGTGTGAATGGTAAGAAGCCATTCAATGAGGGAAGGGAAACTCTGCTGGGTATGTGTGATGGAAATGCCTCGCTCCCCCCACTAATTTCTCTAGGGCTCGACTTCCACTCTCTGGAGCTTCCCAGCATGTCAAGGGTCAGCCCCCCCAGACCTCCTGACTGATGGGTCAACCCCCCCGACTTCCCCAGAGCTCTCCATGAGAATGCCAGAAAGGGAGACTGGACAACAAGCTTCTAATGAACTGGGGAGGGACCAATCTGGACCCCAGTGTTCGCCTCGGCCATAAAAGATGGCTTGGAGAGACCAAAAGACCTTTAAAGTGACGGCTCCTTCCACGCTGCTTAGCTTGAGTGCTTCAGGAAGTTTGCTGACAGTGAATAGAAGCAGTTATGAACAGACGAGCCATGGAGAAACCACTGCGGTGATGGCAGTAAAGCTACCTCTGAATTCCTACGCAGGGCCTGGGAGCATGGGAATGCGTTATGGGTTACAGCAGTCATGCCACTAGAGCCTGAATTGGTCGGCCTTAGTCAAGCCTTCATCTGCACAATAGCAGGATTGAGTCTGGGGTCCATAAACAAGGTCAGAACTGGGAAATAGTTAGTTGTAGAAAACAGAGTGGTCACATGCTCCATCAAAACCATCATCTAGGTAATGTTGTTACATGTATCCAATTAGTGAAATTGAGACAGGGATAGTTACATCGCTGACCCGACCCTGTGAGAAGCACAGACAAACAAACACGCAAAAATGTAATTCCTTTTGTGATGAACTTCAAAATGTATTATTTAACATAGATAATTTCTATATTTTAAAGTTTAATATTTTATTATGATTAATGATGGTGCTGATTAAGTATGGCTTTGTTTACTGTGTTTTTTTTTCACTGTATCTGCTACATGTTTGGGTAGGGGGGGGTTGTATTTTCTCTTGTGTGGTTAGTTCATGTATAGCATACTTTTTGTATACAATTTTTTGAGATTTTGTTTGTTTTGTTTTGTTTTGTT
>JAFVLL020006759.1:0-16381 GCA_021397915.2 Tor tambroides
AGTGCTGTTAAACGATTAATCGCATCCAAAATAAAAGTTTTTGTTTACATAATATATATTTGTGTACTGTGTATATTTATTATGTATATATAAATGCAAACACATGCATGTATATATTTAAGAAAAATGTTATATTTGTATATTAAATACATTTATATATAATATAAATGATGTAAATATAAAAATATACATGTAAATACATGTAAATATTTTCAAAATATATACTGTATGAGTGTGTATTTATATATACATAATAAATATACACAGTACACAAATATATATTATGCAAACAAAAACTTTTATTTTGGATGCGATTAATCGCGATTAATCGTTTAACAGCACTAATCTTTTTTATGATCAAGTTGACTTAAGTGTTGTAATTATGAATTTGTGGACAGATATGCAGATGTTATGTATTTATTTTGCTTTATCATTGTTTTTTATTGTATTTTCTTTTATATTTGTATTGTTTTACTCCTTTGGGTGTGAGAAAAGCACATTATAAATGAAATATATATTATTATAATTATAATAGCAAGTTGACTGAAGTGTCATGATAAATTGTGAATTTGTAGACAGACATGCAAAGCTGGGAGGAACAGAGTCAAGGAGCAATCTACACTGTTGAATATGCATGCAGGTAAGAGATGCATTACATAAATTGATCATTTAAATTATGTAGTACTTTAATGTATTTTCATGTCTGTTTTTGTGTGTGTGTTTCTCTCAGTGCGGTTAAAAGCATGTCGAATAGTAGTCTCTATTTCAAGAACATAGACGGTCTCCTCCGGCAAGCTATTTCACGGAAAGAACAGATCAGCAGCTCGCAAGGACGAAGGTTGTGGTCACTATCCATTTTAATGCAATTCCATGCATTTACGTTATTTTTTATTTATTTTTAGTTTTATAGATCACTTCACTGTTCACTGTAAATGTGGCATTGGCTTCCTGTAATTTTTCTTTGCTTGTTTGCTTCACTTTTAATTTGCTCACTTTTTCTGTTTTTAAACATACATGTCACTTCAGTGCTGTGAAACCGGCAATTAATCCAAACGATACACCCACACACACTTCAGTCACACCACCTTGACTCATGGAAATCTTTCCCCAAGGTTAGTTTTACTTCATTTTTGTTTCTTTCTACATGACACATGCAGTATTAGTAGTAGTTTGGTGGTATATGTTTGTAAGTTGCGTAAACATTTCATACTATTTTAGTTTAGTTATGACAGAAATGCCAATTCAGATCAGCTTCTCGCAAGGATTTGTTTTATTATGATGTTGTATATGTAATTCATCTGTCATTTTTCCTAACTTTTAGAGTTGTATTTGTCTGTAGCAATTACAATGTATTTCTAGCAACAAAAAAAAAAGAGAGAAAACATTCACTATCCTATAACAGTTACACAAATTCTCAAGTATTTCAGTAGTATTTTCACATTATTATTTTACATTTTAACGATTAGTGTGATTTGTAACACCTGTAAGTTGATATTAGGTGTAGAAAAAATACATAGATTTTTACACATTTTACTTTAAATGTCACATAAATAATTTAAGCTGCAATAATTTGATGAAAATGCAGTACTATTGTGAAATAATATTACAATTTAAAATAACTATTTTTAATATATCTTAAAATGCAATTTATTCCTGTGATGCAAAGCTTAATTTTCAACAGTCATTACTCCAGTCTTCAGTGTCACATGATCCTTCAGAAAACAATTACACTAGTCAACATTTGAAGTGGATCAAAACCTTTTATCAAAGTTGTCCTAAAACCAAAATGTGTTCTTGTCTTAGGACAGCTTTGATTAACTTTTTTGATGCACTTCAAATATTGACTACTGTAAATAAACTGTAATAATATTTCACAATATTAATGTTTTTACTGTGTAAATGTTTTTATCAAATAAGTGCAGTCTTACAGAACATAAGAACCTTCTTTCAAAAACATAAAAAGTCTTATTTCAAACTTTTGACCGCCAGTATGTATGCATATTAGCGCTGTCAAACGATTAACCGCGATTAATCGCATCCAAAATAAAAGTTTTGTTTACATAATATATGTGTGTACTGTGTATATTTATTTTGTATATATAAATACACACACATGCATGTATATATTTACAAAAAATAAATATATTTTTATATAAGTTATATGAATATAAATATATACTTGCAAATACATGTAAATATTTTCAAAATATATACTGTGTATGTATATATACATAATAAATAAACACAATACACAAACATATTATGTAAACAAAAACTTTTATTTTGGATGCGATTAATCACGATTAATCATTTGACGCCACTAATGCGTATACATATATATTAAATGAGGCATGTTATATAAAGCCACATATTGTATTATATAATGTCCATTTTAACATCAAACTGGATGTGATACCATTCATACTAAAGTTGAATCCTTGATCGTGGCTTTGCGAGCAAGTACAGATCTCATCTCACTGTTGACCCCATTCCAGGGTTTGCCCTGTGCTTGAAACAGGCCCGACTCTGTCGAAAGTGTCCGATGCGTCCGTCCGCTCCCACCGCCACTGTAGCTGTCCTTATCGCCGTGAGGGCCGTTAGATGCGGAGTACTGCGATTTAGGACTGATGTAATCGGGGTTGATGAAATGGCTGTGTAGGTTGGCTAAGCTGTGCTGCCTCCGTGGCTTTTCGGTAATGCTTAGGTTCGACGTACGGATTCCAGCGATGTTTTCGGGGGCGTTGTGGTACATGGTGTGGGCAAGTTCACTGCGGAAGTGTTTGGCTGTATGTGCGGCCCGTATTAAGGAGTGAATAACGATAAGTAGCAGGACAAGAACACCAGAGGAGAGCACGCACACGCTGGCTATGCCCGTCTCAACTTCAAACACCAATAACATATAAATAGACATAGCTGTGAAGGAAAAAATGAAATATTTCAAATCACTCCATGCTGTGACGTCTGAATGATGAATATAAACTAATGTATTGTTTTTTTTCCACAGGAAAAGAGCTGTGGATCCTGGCATGCTAAAGGATGGAGGAGAAAAGCACAGCTCTGGGATATAACCTAATGAAGACTGGATGAAACCATATACCATATTCACTTGGTGCCACCACTTCATATTAATAATGACTGCTACTCTAAAATATGGAAGCCCATTTCAACATCCAGGTTAAAAAATAAAGTAATTCTGAGTTTAAAATAAGAAATAAATAAATAAATATTGTGAGATATAATGTCACAATTGGGAGTTGCAACTCATATTGAATATATTGCAGTTGCGAGATTTAATGTCGCAATATAAAGTCACAATTTGCAAGATATATTTGGGATATATCAAGTTGCAGCTGCAAAGAAAATACTGCATTTGCAAGATTAAGTGTAACATTTTAACATGAAGTTACATGATAAAATTTAAATACACAATTATGAAATCGGGGAAAAAAGTTGCAACTCCAATGAAAAACTGCGAAGTTTAATGTCACACTGTCACATTATAAGATATAAAGTCACAATTAGAATATATAAAGTTGCAACTGCAAGGGAAATATCAGCGTTGCAAGATTTAATGTTGCATTGCGAAATAAATTAACATTATGAGATACAAGTTCAAAATTGTTAGATTTAAAGTCATAACTGCAAGATATAAAGTCATTTTCCTTTTTTTTTTTTTTTACTCTGAGGCTGAAATGGGCTTCCTTACTAAAGAGCTATTAGTTTAAAAAATAAATCTTTTGTTAAAAAAAGATGCAAGGATGTTGCTTTACATTTAAGTGTTTTTGTTACAGTGTGTTAACATTTCGCACATTAAGTCTTCATTTGTTGTAATAAGGACAATGTAACTGTTCTGTAAATGTGTATATACTGAATCTAGTGATTAAAGTTTTTAAGTATAATTCATGACATGATTTCCATGTGGTTTTTGTGTAGCACTTACCTGCTAAGTAAACTGAAATTCCAAGGCAAAACAGTCCAATGGTCACATGCCGAACAACCCTGCTATCCAACAGAAACCAGTCGGCCCTTAGAATATAAGCAAAAACTGAGATTATTTCTTCATGTATGGAGGAGTAGCAGGGCCTCAATTTGCAAAACAAATAGATTAAAGACCTGATAGAATAGGCAACAAGTCATTCGTTGAATTAGAAATCACTTTAAAATGTTCAAACATGGATTATATCTGAGAACGTTGTTCTGGAGGTCAATTTAAAATTCAAACGTCCATTAAATGTCAATTACCTTTGATATACAGTGTGGCCCCCAAACATATTTGTGACCCTGGACCACAAAACCAGTCTTAAGTGTCAATTTTTCGAAATTGAGATTTATACATCATCTGAAAGCTGAATTAATAAACTTTGTTGTATGGTTTGTTAGGATAGGACAATATTTGGCTGAGATACAACTATTTGAAAATCTGGAATCTGAGGGAGCAAAAAAATCTAAATATTGAGAAAATCACCTTTAAAGTCGTCCAAATGAAGTTCTTAGCAATGCATATTACTAATCAAAAATTAAGTTTTAATATATTTACAGTAGGAAATTTACAAAATATCTTCATGGAACAAGATCTTAATATCTCAATGATTTTTGGCGTAAAAGAAAAATTTATAATTTTGACCGACACAGTGTATTTTTGGCTATTGCTACAAATATACCTGTGATACTTAAGACTGGTTTTGTGGTTCAGGGTCACATTTGGATATTTGAGCCACAAATTAGCATTTTTTTCAGAACTAACTGTGCTTTTTTCTCTCAATGACTTTCAATGTGATTTTTAGTGGATGAATAAAGAAATTTTCCTTAAGTTCTCACAGGTGTGATTCATCACATTTACTACAAATATGTTCCACAACCAAAAACTAAAGTAGATTTACAACTATTTTATCATTTGAAACCTAAAAAACTCTTTTTGAGGAATGTTGTGCTAGAATAGTGTGCGTGTACTATTGTTCTTTGAAATAAATGTCACTCATTTGGTTCGAGATTTAGTTAAAGTGTCTCCATTACCTCTGTGTATCTGGTTCTCCTCGGTACATTTCAGTAGCGAAATAGCTGTGAAGCAAACACACAACAACTGAGCTCAAGTTGAGTGTCAGAGACAAGACTGAAAGGACCGTGGAAACAGGCATTAACACAGCTGTGATCTCACTCGACCCGAAAGTAGGCGAATCCTTTATAACAGCCTGTTGCGTTTGGAGCTGGAAGATCAAAATGACGGATAAGACGGACATTATTGCGGATAAAATCCCTAAAAACGCGAGTACCACGAGAGAACGCTGACTGTAGGAATGCGTCATGTCCGACAGTGAATAAATGCCCGATTTACTATGTAAACAAACCGCCAAATCCGCAATAGTCCATCAAAAATGATGTTTTCCCACTTCTCCTCGATATCCCGTTTGCGGGTTTCTTCACAAGGAAAACAAACGATGCGCGAGAGGCTGCTGTGGAATGCGCGCGCTCTCGTGCCGCTGTTGTTCAGTCAGAGCATGTGATCCACTTTAAATCCCCAGATTAAAAACTTTTTTCATGCAACAATGGAGTTTTTATTTGGATTTATTCGCCCAAGCAATGCAGCAACTTACTCGTCCTGCGCTTACTTGGCTCTTGAGGACTTCTTTTCAAAGCACTTGCCTATGCTATTCATTGCTGTTCAGTGCATGCAACAGGTGTAGTGCACTAATTTAAATAGCCTATATTTTTCATAAAACATTCTGCATCTTTCATAAAACATTATGTATCTTTACAGTTTTAACTACATTTACATTTAGGCCTACTCATTTAGCAGACGCTTTATCTAAATCGACTTGCAAATAATATAAGGAGATAATAGTACGAACTAGAAGAAGGAGGGTAAATATAAGTATAAAGTAATGTGAAAAACACGTTATTTATGGTAACACGTGTTATTCACCTTATTTTGCAACATAAGGTATAGCCTGTTTATTGAATGTGCGAATTTCATTAGCCGCTAAATCACTAGCATGAGTGCAGTGAACATAACTATTTTCCCTACAAACCAGTGTTTATGAGTATGATAGGATAAAGAATTAAAATTAAATAATAAGAAATACCAGTTTGAAGCATAACTGACTGTTTTGTACAGCTAAAATAGCCTACCTAAATAACGACATTACATTTTGAAGACTGAAGTCATTTTAAAACTATGTTGTAGCTATATACATAACCACATGCCAATACTAAAAAATGTAAACATTAAAAACAACATCATGTAGGCTAACAAAGGACTTTCTGTTTTATGTGTCTAAAGCAGTAACTTTATGCTGTGGTATTTCTTATTCTTTAACTTATAAGTTAAGAAATGAGCTTGCTAGAATGCTAAAAGTGTTTTTGTTTTGGTTGGTTTGAGTTGAAATGGGCCTACTTGCAAGAAAGGATCATGTTACATATTCATAGTGTATCATCCACTATAAATATTTTTTAAGAATGATTATTTTGCACAAAATTTAAACTACACAACAAAAAAGATTCACAGACTTGGAAGAATGGACCAGGGTTTGGGAGCACTAATGTGACTGCATTGCCTTTTTAGTGTGTTTTGAAAGTGGTGCAAATAGAGGCAGCAGTTGCTGCCTTTTAAAACTGATAAAGCTTTGCTTCGGTTGCCTTAGAGACAAGCATTGCACTCCAGAGAACTCTTAGTTAAGGCAATGGAAAGCTTTTTGAAAAATAGCCCACATCCAATCATGTGTTCTTATTTCTGAGAACTAGTACTGTTTGTACGTTGCAGGTGCAAAAGCAGTGCTGAAGATAAAGAGGATCCGGTAGGCCTTTATCAGGAACATTTTATTTATGAATATAAAGGTTATAAGCATTATGTTTAAGCTTATTTACATAAAGGTGAAACGTTGCTTGTTACCTTAAGCCTGAATGCGCAGGTGGAGTTTTTTTCTCAGAATGGGCTGATGGGAACTCAAGGTCTGCCGCTGTGCTGAACGCGATAAGCCAGACACTATAAAAACATCGCCTGAAGAATCGCCTAAACATGAACGCTGACCAGAGAGGCTATTTCTGAATCTGAGAGACTCACCACATGGTACAAAAA
Organism: Tor tambroides; assembly: GCA_021397915.2. Lineage (NCBI taxonomy): Eukaryota > Metazoa > Chordata > Actinopteri > Cypriniformes > Cyprinidae > Tor > Tor tambroides. Next base: position 7,073 of record JAFVLL020006759.1, read on the forward strand.
CTTCAAGCCACTGATGTTGTCAAAAGCAGAAGTGAGAAGTTTCAGGGAAAAAAAAAAAAGTTGACACTTAACACTTTCCAGAGTTTCCTTTATTCGATATGAGACCCAGTTATGTAGAGTAATAATTTTATATATATATATATATATATATATATTTTTTTTTTAATATATATAATTATATAAATTTATTATTCACTTGACTTTACATAAAGGTTCCAGTTAGAACCTTTCAGTGAGCAGTTCTTAAAATAACAATACTTTTCTTAGTATGAAGAACCTTTTAATAAACTAAAGAATCTTTTTCGACTATAGAGAACCTTAAAAGGTACCATGGATGTTAAAGGTTCTTAATGGAACCATCAGTCCCATAAAGAATCTTTTGAATCTGAATCTTTAGACTTCAGTACAAGAGGAGAACATTTTAAAGTTCTACAAAGAAAAATGTAGTCTTTAGATCGATGCATATAATGATGCTTTGATGAACTGAGAAATTAATATAGTGGTATGAAAGTCTTAATATGGTTATGATTCTGTATGACTATTTAACTTTGTCCCCTAAGTTAGACGTTTGAGTTCAGTTACATTTAGTTATATTAAATGACATAAAATGAGAAAAAAAGACACAATAGCCAGACTTAAAAAATTAATTAAATAAAAAATGTAATTTAATTTAATAAAAAAGTGTTCCAACCCTAAATGAGATCTTTATTTCTTCATAAATTATATTGAATATTTAATATGCCTTTAATAGGCAAGACACAGGCAAAATTGGTCAGTTTGTGATTTTTGGGTTATTTTGCTTTCATGTAATACACAATCAAGTATCATTTTGTTACACTTCATGTATTTGCATCTGTGGATTAGAGTTACAATCCATATCTTTTTTTTCTCTTTTTTTTTCTCAGGAATCTCTGCTTAAGCTCCACTTATTTATATAATATTCTATTCTTAAAAATAAGGATATATGTAAAATGTTTTTTTTTCTATCTGTTGACAGTATTTTTTTATTTTATTTTATTTTTTTATTTTATGAAGTGATAAGAGAAATCCAGGAAAATCTTTAATATGTCAACAAAATGAAACATGAATTTTGAACCTGGCTTTTTACAGTGCTTAGTATTCTCTTCTGGATATGTATGCAAGTGCATATTTAATTACAAAATTTCTTATGTCTCATTTAAATGTAACATTTCTGAAAACCTATACAAAATATAAAACAGTTGTCTTAATATACTGTGATTTATCAACTGGAGTGATATCTGTTAGTTAAAAGTTACATTTTTACCCTTTCACCTGTGCTGTCTTGCCTAAAAATCAGTGTTTATATCTGTTCCTTCCATACTGGAGGGAATCTGAATACACTGAGCTTCCTGCAGGAGGGATGCTGAGGGACTTTCGGGAGCATGACATGAGGTTGCTGTTTCTTGCATCAGATGACATGCAGATTAAACTCTCAGAGGGGAACTAAAGCCACTGCGTTCATGAGTGAAAGATATTGGTAACCTCTTTACAGCATGTGAAGTAGACTTCTCTTGTGCATCTCATTGTCACTTTTTATGGGAAGTAGTCTGTGGGTTCATAAGAGCCTGCTAAGATAAATGACAAAAATGGAAACTCACTAAAATGACCTCTGAATGAAGTTCTGTGCCCTGTGTGAAACTGTGAATATGCTATTATTTTTATAGTGATTTGAATACATATTTTGAGGTGGTTACCCTTTTGTAAAAACTAATGATAGTGAATAGAAGAAAGTAAAATATATGTATTTAAAATTTTAAATTATTATTTTTTTCTTCATGTAAATCTGTAATAAAAAAAATGGGAAATTTCTTGGAATACTGTAATGAAATGTACACCTATTTTTGTTAACAGAATATATATATATATATATATATATATATATATATATATATTTTTTTTTTTTCTTAAAATATGAAGCAAATTTGACAGTCCAAAAATTACTGGTCTGTATACTTTAGTGAATGATAAGAGTTAAATTGAAATTTCATAAGTTTTTCATAACATTTCTACAAATTAGTTAATTTCTGCCTCTCTATCTAATCTTTTTAATGAATGGTATTATAAAGTTTTGCTCAGAAAATCTAACATTGGACTGTAAAGGCTAAAACTCCTGCCAGCACATAACATAGTTATGGTACATTGTAATTAAACAAAATAATACATTTAAAAATTAATTAATTAATTCCTTTTTAACTCAGAATATAAAGGCTTTTTCAGTTCAGTTTCATCCTGGATTAATATGATCATGTCTTTATTGCGTGATTAATTTTAATAACTTAGGTGACTCAAGCTGGTTTAATAGCTTCATCACGGTTTACTGTGTTTAATGTGCTTAACATCAAAAACGACAATGTTCTTAATCTTTCTATTTTCGCTATTCAATTTAACTACCTACATCATTAAACTATAACCCTTGCACGCTAAATATTTAAGTGTATTTAAAGTATCTGAGGAGATTTTTATTCAGAGAGTGACGGATAATAAAAGTAATGGCGTCTTTTGCAGCCAATGTAACTCGACAGAGGCGGCTACAAAACTCTAAAGTAGGCGGCTGCTGCTGATGGTGTGAACAGGCGGAGATGATTGACGTCTCTTTCAGCCAATGGGAACGCGACAGGGGCGTGGCATTTTCTTGCTGCTGCAGCTGCTGTGGGAACAGCTGGAGATGATTGGCGTCGCTTTCAGCCAATGGGAACGCAGAGGGGCGTGGTGTTCTCTGAGTGATGCTGCTACAGTATGAACAGCTGGAGATGCGCTGTTGTCAAAAGCGCTCGACGATCATCAGGTGATGTGAACTCAACCAACTCGTCCATTCAGCTGATTCATCATCTTTTGCAGGCTGGTGACACTGTTCTTAACGACTCAACCTACTGGTTAATTGTCAAAACCAGGTAAGATCTGTTTTTTTTTAATAGTATAAAACTGGTTTTATTTTATTTTTATTTTTTTGCCAGCTATAAAGTGTAGGCCTAGTTAAATTAAATGACACATGATCAGTGTAGCCATAACACAAGTAAATGAATATTAAAATCAAATAAGATGTGACCACTTGATGGTAAATGTGGGCTCCTAGTTTAAAGGTTTTGGGTTTATTTTTGGGATATATATATATATATATATACACACACACACATACATACATACATACATACATACAAAAAATATAAATATAAATGGGTATTGCAAAATAATATAGCTCTCTATATAATGTAATATAATATAGTGTTAATTAATTCTAATATAATTAACATATTAATATTAAATATATTTTGCTATATACATAGCAATATAGATTAATATATATATATGCTACACACACACACACACACATATATAATTATCTTATATATTATAATTATCTTGCCATTTATAAATATAAATAATATATTACAATTAATATTTATACATAATAATAATAATAAATAAAATATTAATATATTATTAAAAATATTATAAATCTAAAAAATATTGCAGAATAATATAATAGTTTGATGAATATATACAATTAAAGATTTAAAGTACAGAAAATTAGGCCTTTCGTTCGCTCACTAGTTCTAATCAAGGCACCATCAATGTGTTATTGAGAACGTGAGAAATGAATCCATAACGTTTATTTATTACACAAAGTGTTGTTAACTCTTTTTTTTTCCTCAACAGATTTACAGGTTTAATGCAGATTTACAGTTTCCATATTATTTCAGAATGATTATACCAGGGATACCAATCATATTTATTGAGTTTGCAAATTCTTTTTGTATTTATCATCAAATCTGCGTATTCTAAATGTGCTTTTTTGTAATATACGCACTCCCTGAGAATCAAACCCAGCTTTGCAGTCACATGCTTTGCCACTTAAACAGTTTACAAAAGTCAACCAAAGGGTGAAAACCACCACAAAACACATTTCTGCAGTCTAACAGACATTCTTACACCAGGATGTAAATTTAAACCCAAGGGACCATGTTGCATTTTGCAAAATACAGAAACCATGCGCCCCGTTCATATATTGAAATTACTTACCTGATGTGCATTTACTGCACCATAAACAAACGATAATGTTGTGCCATAATCAAAAATTTCGAAAGCATATGTAGCCTTTCTTTTGCTTCTTGAGCTTCTTAGACCGTTTGCACGTGTCATTTGGTATGCAAATACAAATCTTACTTGCTATTTTTGGCACACACAGGTTTCTCATCCCACCGATACACGCACATACCAACCATTAGCTTCAGCCACCAACAGCTGAACTGTCTGTACAGGTGCCAGTTGCATATGGTTTTGAAACAGTTTGGACAGCCATTAGCAAATTATTATTTGCTCTAGCGTTCTAGAGCTCATTTATTTTCATTCCCCTGCCCAAACAGCTTTGACTAGTCTCGACAAAGGTGTTTGTTGTTGGAGCTCTGATGGTTTTGGCCCCATGAGGGACTCAGCAATTAGTCCCCTCTGGCCCCGGAGCGAGTGCTGCTCTGCGGGAGCCTGTCAGCGTACCATTGCCACTGTTTGTGTGTATTCTTTTCCACTGTCTGGCCTCTGGGAGAATCTCACAGGAAGCTGAATGTACACCGAGGGCAGACAGGATCCAGAGGTGCAATAGTTGCATTATTACATACTACATCTTTCATTTTTGAACATTTAATCACTATTTAATTGTGTGCAAGCTATTTAAATTTCTAAAATAAATTTGCTTTCTTTTTTGAATTTGTATGATTTGATTAACAGGAAAATATACAATATTTAGAAAAGGACCACCTCTCAAAGCAATGTCAGTGGGGCGTAAGCAGATCGATGAAAACATACAAATACGCGGGAAATTCGCAGCAATTTAAAATAGCTTCAGATTGCCATAAGAGTGTGTTCAAGTCTCAAACTAACCGCCAGAAAATGTACAAATGAGATCATATGAATTCGTAAGCAATTCGCCACAACTTAAAATAGCTTCAGTTTTTTATGTCTGTAGAAAAAATAGGCTTTTCGTTCAATAGTTGCATTATTATATACTACATCTTTTAAAAATTTTTTTTTTTAAATTTTGTGCAGTCCAACTGTGCAGCCCAACTGAATCAGTTAAGAAATTACACTTAATTTATTCATTTTCTAAATTTTATTTTTATTTATTTATTTATTTTTTACTGTATGTATTACCTAATTTAAATGAAGTAAGTTGAGCAGCATAATGCTTGAACATTTTATCACTATTTAATTGTGTGCAAGCTATTTAAATTTGTAAAATAAATTTGTTTTCTTGTTTCTCTAAATAATTTCTTTTGAGGTAAATGCATCGTTGAAACCCAAGTACTGTTGGGTATATATATACAAACACACACACGCACACATATTTATTTTTATATATGCTTTTTACAAGACAAAATTCAGTCTTGGAACTTGCATTCAGAATTCATATATATATATATATATATATATATATATATAGGGGGTTGATATCTATAGATAGATAGATAGATAGATAGATAGCGTAAAAAAGTGTAACTATTTTACGTTTTGTGAAATTGGTGGTATAATCAAATTAATTTGTATGATTTGATTAATAGGAACATATACAATTTTTAGAAAAGGACCACCTCTCAAAGCAATGTCAGTGGGGCATAAGCAGATCGCTGAAAACATACAAATACGCGGGAAATTCGCAACAATTTAAAATAGCTTCAAATTGCCATAAGAGTGTGTGTTTTTTTTTTTTTACTGTTTTTTTTCTGTCTGTGGAAAAACTAGGCCTTTCGTTTGCTCGCTTGTTCTGATCAAGCCACCATCAGTGTGTTACAAATGAAATCATACAAGTTTGCCACGAATTCACCAAAACTAAAAAAAAGTTATCAATTGCTGAGTGTTGGGCATGATGTTTCTGTCTGTGGTTGTGTCTACTATAGCATCACCAGTCAGTTTGTTGATTAGTCTCCTGAAACCCAACTTAAAGCTCAAAACAACAACAAAACATTGTAATGTCGCTTAGAGTCGCATTGGTTTGCGAGCAAAAGCATTCACAAATTTGAGGAACTTTAAACTTAGCCCAACGCGTTGTTTGGTGATAGCGATCTTGTCACAAATGCTTCTCACTTCCTCGCATTACATTTATATCTCATGACCAACTGCCTGACAGTGATGCAGGCCACCTGTCAAAGCCTTTTAGGTGTGTGTGTGTGTATATACGGAGAATATCATACTGGTATTCTCTTTATATGGTTATAATGGCACAAAACAAGGATTCCTCCACTTGTTCGTCTGTGTGCCAAGGGGTGGGTGTGAGGGCAACAGGCACTCATGGATCGTGGGAACAGCATCACTCTCTCCGTAAACCACTGGCTTGAGATTTTAAAAATAGATGAGGTTACACATGCCTAATATGAGAGAGAAAAAAGCATAGCTGAAGTCCCAGGGCTTTTACATTAGCCACTATGCTAACAGCAGGAGTAGGTTTGGAAGACATTTCCCAGTGGGTTTGATAGCTAATACATTAGCAAAGGCATTATTATGAATGTATTTCACTAATTTGTAGGCCTATGTGAAGATGGAAAGTCAAATGAAGCTACAAGCTTAGCGTACATATCAGAGGTATTGATTTTTTGCAGTTTTTGCAATGAATTACTGACATCAAATGAGTGTCATTCTTGTTTAGAAACAATAATTTATTTTCTACTTCAGATTTTCTGCTTTTTATTTCAGCCAATAGAATCTCAACACCATTGAATGCAGCTAACAGCTAGCATATTCTAGCTACAATACTGTAACTTACAGAAATGTTAGCTACTAGCAATTTAGCTTTAAAAATTGTCATTCTAGCGGGACTTCACTATCAAATGTGCATGAAAATAGCAAAGCAGATGTGCTGAGTGGAAAATTTTAATGTTATTTGAAGCCAAAATAAAATAAAGCGTTAGCTTTACCCACTAGCATTCGACTAAGCTCCTTCTAGACCCGTGACATACGTTACTCATTTTCTCCAACTGGTTAAAACTTTTCAGTTTCCAATGACTGATGACCCTCAATCAGGAAACTCTACATAACCCCCCCCCCCCCACCCCACCCCAGCCCCCAAAATCAACTGTCAGTGTCCGTTTCGCTCATGGGAGAACAGGGGGTGGACAGGAACTTTCCCTTCATCGAAACGCACTATTATTCTAACTGCAGTTGTAACGCTAATGCTAACTTTACTCTACCTTTAAATGGAGATGACATATTTTTAACCCATGCCCTGTGGAAATGTTCATGTTTGCGTTGGGATAACCCAGACTGCGGGGGTGTTAGCCTGTGCGCCCGGGCTAACTTTACTCCCAGCTGACCCTCTGGAGGGTATAAGTACACAAACGGCTGTAATTCATAGTTGGGAAGTTGGGCTGGTAGTTGATATTGGCTGAACACAGCACACATGAGCATTTCTCACTCTATTTACAAAAGCAATACGTATAACGATGTTACTGCAGCAATATGAGTGCCAATGAATTATGGACTGTTGTGCACATCGACATATACAGTATTTCACTATATATTTTGTAATAAATATTATGTGTATTTTATTATATATTAAATGCTATTTGTTATCTATAATATTATTTTTATTTTATATTATGCTGTATTTCTCAGTTTCTCACAGTGTTATTTTCTGTAAATTAGTATTAAAAAAGGGGGGGGGGTATAAAAAGTGTATATAAATAAAAATAGCACACATTCTAATAAATTACATTTTTATTTCTGTCCTTCTGTTGATTTAGGAAAAACCCACTCCAGACACAAAGCATCATGGGGCGGAAGAAAATACAGATCTCTCGGATTCTTGACCAGCGAAATCGACAGGTTTGTACTCGTTTCATTTCTTGCTGTTTAAATACATGAAATGACATCCGAACATATTTTGTTTTTATAATACACACTTTTTTTTTTGTTCGAAACTGAATATTTAGTAGGAAATAATGTAAGGCGAGTGTAATTTTAACAATTAGGATTTGATTGGTGGATGTTATCCTATATTATTATCATTGACACCCACACAGAAAATTTGTTTTGGGGACCAAAAAAAAATTCATCTTGATCAAGATTTTTTGGTAACGCTTTAGTATAGAGACCAATTCTCACTATTAACTAGTTGCTTATTAGCATGCCTATTATTAATATATTGACTGTTTATTAGTACTTCTGCATGACCATATTGGTCCCTAATCCTACCCAATACCTAAACTTAACACCTACCTTACTAACTATTAATATAAGCAGCAAATTAGGAGTTTATTGAGGCAAAAGTTGTAGTTAATGGTTTGTTAATGGCGAGAATTTGACCTTAAAATAAAGTGTGACCGATTTTTTTAATATAAAACATTATGAAAACAACTTTTTTCAGCTGCACTGATCAGTTTTGCATAATAAAACCAAGGACATTTCCATTGATTTTGATTTCATGCTGTGTATTAATCGTATCGTTCAAATATATCTGACAAAAAAAATATATATGGGGCTTTCTTACTTTTCAGACCATCAGGGACTAAATTATGTAATTATGTTTTCACACCTTCACCATTCTCACACAAAAATCAATGGTAGACGGTAGACTTTTTGCTCTAGATCAGAATGTGATATTTTAATCCAGGGCAAAAGACCTCAAGGTGTGAAACATGGGCTTTGCAATGGGGCGAAGAAAACGTATGTCCAAAAAAAGACTCCAAAACGATACACAGCGTGAGAATTCAAACCAATATAGCTTTGTGGCATCTATCAGAAGTTTCTGTAACAACAGTCCTGTGGTTTGTTCTCTTCTTCAAGGTGACATTTACCAAGCGCAAATTTGGTCTGATGAAAAAGGCCTACGAGCTGAGCGTGTTGTGCGACTGCGAGATCGCTCTCATCATCTTCAACAGCACTAACCGTCTTTTCCAGTATGCCAGCACCGATATGGACAAAGTGCTGTTAAAGTACACAGAATACAGCGAACCTCACGAGAGCCGCACAAACACTGACATACTGGAGGTACATGCCAAATCTCACCCTTCTGAAGGGTGTTCATTATTAGTATGCTACCAAATCAGATGAGCTACCGCTACGGTTTTACTGTGCTTGATATAATTGTAACATAACCAAACAAAGTCCCACAACTAGTTTGTCATTGCAAATGAAGCTGGAGATGTTTTGTCCTGAACATCATATAGAAATGCCTGTATATTTGGAAGTACCGGCAAAAAAAAAGACCGTTGTGCTTTATTTTGCATTATGTTCTCATTTAATAATTATAATAAAATATTATATATATATATATATATATATATATATATATATATATATATA
>JAFVLL020006760.1:0-10083 GCA_021397915.2 Tor tambroides
ATTTCAGATTTTTGTTGCTGATTTGACATATGTAATTTAATTGTGAGTTCAGCGAGCAGTTTTTGAGATTTCAGGATTCCCCCATTCATTAAGATTCATTCATTGAGCTGCCCGGAGGCATTGCAAATATGGCCAAGTGTAGAGACTTTCCTCGAAAGGGAGTTTGTTTTAAAATTATTTTCATTTTAATTTTTTATGATTTAATTAATTGTCAGCTTTTCATTAAACTCACAACCCCCTGCAGTGTATTTACGAACCCTAGTTTGGGAAACCTTGATGTAATATAATGTTTAATGCATTTCATGTTGTAAATTACAATGAATGGAACAAGTTTTCTTACTCTTTGCATTTTTTACATCATTATGCTACAAGATAATGCTATTTAAATCAATGTGATAAACGAGTTAAATCAAAAGTAATCTAAAAGTAATCTGATTACATTACCTAAAATGTGTAATGTAATGATTACGTTACTGACAACAATTTTTGTCATTTAATCTGGAATCAGTAACAGATTACAAGTTGTAAGTAATCTACCCAGCTCTGGCTTTGGAACAGTTTGCCAGTGTCTTTGCGACAGTTATCATCTCTGAATTAATTCAAGAAGCAGTTAAAAACATATTTTTTTACATTAGCTTTTGATCATGGATGAGTGCTGAGGTACTGTCGCTGTAGTTACTCATCTGGGTCTGTCTTGTATGTTGTGCATTGATGTTTTTTCATGGGTAATATTTTTTAATTATTCTATTTATTATTTATTATATTCTTTTAATTGAACTTACTGTATAGCACTCTGGCCAACTTAGTTGTTTTATTAAGTGCTTTATAAATAAAGTTGGAGTTGGAGTTGAATTAATTTGTTGTGGTAATTCTATAGTTGCTGTGGTGATACAACAACTATAGTAATATAAACAAATTACTTTACCCAATACTGTACTAAGTTTTCTACAGTTTACTGTAGTTAAAACTAAAGTAGTGTTTATTAGTTTATCAGTTCACTATTAATACTACAGTATGCTGTAGCATTCATTAACAAAGTATTGTATATAATACAGTATAATGCACTTTACTAGCCTATAGTATGGTTCAAAAACACTATAGCATTTACTGTAAACTACTATAGTATTTTTTGACAAAATTCACTGGTACTGTATTTGTTCCCCTAACGCAGGGAATACCAGATACACACACACACACACATTTAGGTGTCATCAAAAGAGGTTTAAAAACGTGTAAAGATTAGTGTAAAGTTTGCATAATCCTGTGGTTAGACAGCAGTTGGAGAGTGTTATAATGAATAGCGTGTTTTTTCAAACGCAAGCTGCGCATGCGCAGAAGCGCCACAGTCAGACTTGGCTCGACGACTGAACTTTTCCATCATTCTGTCACAGCTTTTAAAACACAGACAGCTTCATCATTTCCAGCTATTACCTTCATCATCATCACTTTCTTCATCTTCAGAGTCTCAACATGAGTGGAGATCATGCACACAAACGGCACCAGGTACCAGTTTCGAGCATGTTCTCTATATTTAACCATTCTCGCAGCACATATCTGCAATAAAAAATAATCCGTGATTGCAGTAAACTTTACAAACGAAAAGTTAAGATTGCACGTAAAAGGACAACATTGCAATGGCGCAACGTCAACTTTATGCGCGAATATCTTCTGATTTTATGCGTTTATGTTATTGACATGTAAGCTAATATGTTTAAATGCTGTATGAATGTGTGTTTCAGATGCAGTCTGGGTCTGAGGACTACAGTAAGTGTTTTTTTTTACAGGAGAGAAGAGATGAAGCGCTCAGTTAAACAGTGAGATGAAGCAGACATGGCGTCTGAGACTAAGTCCCGTCCGCCGCTCTCTGTGCCGTCTATTGTTCAAAAACAGCGCTGTGAAAACACACTTAACGCCTGAAATACCTCACACCGAGATACAGTCGTGTAGAGAAGTAGATCGATGAGCGGAAAACGACTGTCATCGTGTCGGTTTTAAAGGCTAACGGGCTGAATTTGGGCGCTGAAAGTGGGGAAAGGATGCGTGAGGACTTAGTCTCTGCGCCATTTTCTTTTCTCTGAACATAAGCAGCATTTCTATGAGAGACAGCAGCTATAATAACCATAATATGCTGCACTGTCACTGCTAGCTCACTGTGTGTTCCCACCAAAATAACATAGTTACCCCTGCTGGTAATGCAAAATCATAATACAGTAATATGAAAGAAGCTTTTGCTATCTTTCTGTCATTTCTGTCAGCAATAACTGTGGTACTCACTATGGCCAAAACTATGGTTAATAACATTAACATAAAAGTACTGTCATCATGTAGTATATTTCCTGGTATTTACCATGGTAATACTATGGTTTTGGGTTATATGAATATGGTAATCATTCAGTATATATTGGTGGACACTGAATGCAGTAGTAAAGACAGTCTTGTAGTGGATGTTGGTTTTTTGGTTTTTTTTCAATATGGTTTCTTCTTATCTCGCTTTACAGTCCCTGTTGAAGCTCATGTGCGCTGATATTACTCTCTAAACACTCCTTCAAACGCCTGAAAAGCTTGTATATTGTGGTGTACAGTGATGCTATCAGGCCACCCATAAGCCTATATACCCTGCCCACTTTAGACAGTGGAATAAAGCACTTTTTTGTTGCTTATTTTCTGTTTAGTTGATCTATTTGTCACTTTGAGTTCCTGTTTAATTTCAAGCCTGTTCGATTAGAAAAGTTAGAACAATGTTTATACATGAAGTTACATTATTTGAACTATTTTTAGTAAATTTATTTTGGAAAGTATGCTTATTTTTAACGCTCTTTTGCTCTTCGGTCATTTTTGGCCAAATATTTTGAGTTTTTGGTTTTTTAGAATGTTTTACTTCATTGGAATGGAATAAACTTGATAAAAGTTTTGGCACTTGCTATGTGAATACATGCACAAAAAAATAAAAATAAATAATGGACGTGATTTGAAAAGGTTAAATGGTTCTGAAAAAAAGGAATTAGTTTCATTTTCATATTCATTAAATGGATTAAAACTACTGCATAAATATAATTTGGTATCATAATATCCCCTAAAAATTCAAAGAATTAAATGAAAAATATTGTCAACAGTTAAGGGACCAGTTCCCCCTATTATAACTATATAACTAGTAGCTTATTACTGCATGCCTATTATTAACATTTGTGACCCTGGAGCACAAATCCAGTCTTAAGTCACTGGGGTATATTTGTAGCAATAGCCAAAAATACACTGTATGGGTCAAAATTATAGATTTTTCTTTTGTGCCAAAAATCATTAGGATATTAAGTAAAGATCATGTTCCATGAAGATATTTTGTAAATTTCCTACTGTAAATATATCAAAACTGAATTTTTGATTAGTAATATGCATTGCTAAGAACTTCATTTGAACAACTTTAAAGGCAATTTCATCAATATTTTGATTTTTTTGCACCCTCAGATTCCAGATTTTCAAATATTGTCCGATCCTAACAAACCATACATCAATGAAAAGCTTATTTATTCGGCTTTCAGATGATGTATAAATCTCAATTTTGACAAAATTGACCCTTATGACTGGTTTTGTGGTCCAGGGTCACATATTGGCTGTTTATTAGTACCTATAAAGCACATAATCTGCATGACCATATTTCACATCCCTAACTCTACCCAATACCTAAACTTAACAACTACCTTACTAACTATTAAAACAGCAAATTAGTAGTTTATTGAGGCAAAAGTTATAGTTAATGGTTTGTTAATAGCGAGAATTGGACCTTAAAATAAAATGTGACCAAAATATCAAACTAAAATATAGCAAATTCATTTCATTGAAATAAAAAAAGGCCTCCACACAAGGAGCGCAAGAGGGTTAAGTAAATGCAAGAGATTAATATTTTGATGTATGCATATAATTGGGTGTAATTCTGATAAGATGTGTCTTTTGACATTGAAAGATGAGTTTTTTGAGCTGGCAGACAAACCCCATGCAGTCATCGGGCGGGCTTCACGATCTAGTGCACTGCCAAAGCATCAGGTTTTACATGTTTCATGGTGGTCTTACATTTTTCAGCTGCTCTTAAATGATACAGTAGCACAAAAGCAAGTTGCACATGAAGAATTGAATGAGAACAGCACATTGTTCTTGTACATGACCAGATCATTGGTGTGCTGTTGTACTGCAGTAAGTGTATTAATAATGAATAATGTGTTTTATGCCCATCAGAGTTTTTAAGGTTGATGTTTCAATCTAAACTTGTCTCTGATTGAGAAATTTGATAGGTTTAATGAGGTTGAGAAGCCGACTACAAATGGAAGACCAGGGTAAAGATGGTTTGATTTTGTTTTTCCATGATGAATAATTAAATAATATGATGTTATTGCTCCTTTTCTCAACTGAAACTAATAAATAAAAATAAATATTTCATCAGTTATTAATACAGTAGGCTTGACATGACATGACTTACTAGATAATTGCAAAAATAGGCATATACAACTGACTATACAAAAGACTGATCTTTCATTTTGTCCATGTTTTTTTTCTGTGTAAATGAATAAAATATAAATTAAAAGTGTCCAAAATCTTAATAAGTGTAATGGGTGCACTTACTCAATATATGTTATCATAATCTATGATTACCTTATTCATATACTATGGTATTTACGTGGTGCAACAGAGTACCAAAGTACCTTTCTGGTACTTTATTGTTAGTTAAGAATTGCAACACAAATCCTATAATAACAACACAATATACTGGTAATTGTTATTATGATGTAGCAACATGTAGTGTGAAATAGTTTCATTTATGCCAGTTACATGATACTGTATCAAGTAATTGCATATCACCAACATTTGAGGGGTGTTGCTTTTACTAATTTTTTATTAAAGGTTCACCCAAAAAATGAAAATTTGCTGAAAATATATTCACCCCTAGGCCATCCAAAATGTAACATTCCCATTCATCACTGTCTCAGCAATGGATGCTCTGCAGTGAATGGGTGCCGTCAGAATGAGAGTCCAAACAGCTGATAAAAACATCACCATAATCCACACCAATTCCGGTCCATCAGTCAATGTCTTAAGAAGCGTTGAGAAGCGTCTTGTTTGTCGCCTCACAACAAAATCCACCCACATACTTGTTTTGAGCTGTTCTGGACTGTTTTCACTTGTAAACAATGCTCGATCTGTGCATATTTCTCTCCTGATTCACACGAGATGACTTTTTCGTTGGAGAAAGCAATAATATTTTAGCTGGAAACAACAGTTTGAAGTTGAAAGCATCTTAATGATGGAGTTTCTCATTACAACCACACAGCTTTTCTTACTTGTGGATTATTGTGGTGTTTTTATCAGCTGTTTGGACTCTCATTCCGACGGCACCCATTCACTGCAGAGGACGAGCAAATGATGCAATGCTACATTTGAAGAAACACACTCGTCTACATCTCGGATGGCCTGAGGGTCAGTCAGTTTTCAGCAAATTTTCATTTTTGGGCAAACCATTCCTTTAATTCATATGAATTATGATGAATTTCATTGAGATCTATGGCATCCCTAAAACCTGTCTGGTTTTCTCGCTGCTCTTTATGAGACTTTATTGTTTTTGGCTCAGATTCACACAAACACAAGGACAAACATAAAGAACGAGAACACAACCACAAAGAGCACAAGAGAGACAAGGAGCGAGAAAACTCGAAGAACGGCAACAGGTGATTCTTTTCAGGATTTTGACATTTTTTAAGGTTTGTAAACATCATTACTCCTCGTATGCTGACCTCTGCTCTTCATCCAGCTTTGGCATATTGATCTGCTGTAAGAGTTTGCTGTCCTGCCCGTTTCAATGGCATTAGTCATCATCAGAGATTCATTTATCTAGTGTCCTAAAGGAGAAACTCATCTTTTTTTCATTTGTTTTACAGTGAACCCAGAAGCTCTTCTGAGAAGAAACATCGAGAGAAAGAAAAAGAGCGGCTTAAGCACAAAGAAAAGCAAAAAGAAGAAAAGGTTGATTTATTTGTGCCATACCAGATAGTTACAAAATATAATGAATGAAATAATGAATCTTATTTCGGGTGTGTTTTTGTATTTTTGTGAAGTTTCATAGTTCTGATGGGAAATATCGAGATAAAGAGAACGGCTTTGTAAGGTAAGACGAGCGATGTTCCTCATTTACAGTTGTGCTCATAAGTTTACATACCCCTTGCAGAATGTGCAAAATGTTAATAATTGAAACAAAATAAGAGGAATCATGAAAATTGCATGTTATTTTTTTATTTAGTACTGTCCTGAATAAGCTATTTCACATAACAGATGTTTACATATACTCCACAAAACAAAATAATAACTGAATTTATAAAAAAGACCCCGTTCAAAAGTTTACATACCCTTGAATCTTAATACTATGTGTCACTTCCTGGATGATCCAAGACTGTCTTGATATTTTGTGATAGTTGTTCATGAGTCCCTCAGTTGTCCTCAGTGTGAAAATATGGATCTCAAAATCATAGTCACTTTTGGAAAGGGTTCAAATATGCAGAAGATGCTGGAAAACCAAAGAATGTGCAGGAGCTGGGGGATTTTTCTGAAGAACAGCAGGCAGTTCAACTGAGGGACTCGTGATCATCCAGGAAATGACACATTGTATTAAAGGGGACCTATTATGCTCCTTTTTACGACATGTAAAATAAGTCTCTGATGTCCCCAGAGTGTGTATGTGAAGTTTTAGCTCAAAATACCTGACAGATAATTTTTTATAGCTTGTTAAAATTACCACTTTTAGGGTGTGAGCCAAAACACACTGATTTTGAGTGTGTTGCTTTAATGCAAATGAGCTGGTGCTCCCGGAGAAGAGGGCGGAGCTTCAAGAGCTCAGCTCTGGCATTAGCAGTGCTAGCCTTTGCAAATAAACATTCTACGATTAGTACAAGCCTGTTATCTTTACAGAAAACGTACTCCGTTTCAAAGTCAGTCATCTGATTGTACTGTGCATAATAAATTTGCATTTATGAATTGCACAGACAGGGCGCACAGCGCAATTAAAATAACAACATAGCTGGTCTCATGGTGTATGGCATGCTATCACAAACTTTATAAGTCCCACTCATGATTATGAGCTCAACAAACTCAAGCGATCGACACATTGCTTTCATATGCAACTTTTAACTACCACAGTCCTATTCACGATCATTCAAGAAGACAGCACCAGTGAGAACAGACAGAGCAACAGTAGCTTTAGCATCATTAGCCTTACAGAGTGCCAAGAAGCTCTTTCAGATGGGCATTTTAGAAAACAAATGCGTGAAACTTACTTTGTCTGGAGCTGATATTCGCACACGAAGTGTTGGTATTGATCCCTACACGTATTGGGACTTTACCGATTTTTTTCAGGGACATTTCCTTAGACAATGAAGCTTAACCACAGTGTCCTCAGATGAGGGGAGATTATGACGACTCCTATGTTTGTTAGTGCATCCCAAAACACAACACTTGAAAAGCCTCTTTGGCGCTGACATTGGATATCTCCAGCAGCTACAGTAATCAGTAAAGTTAATGGCGGAGGCGGACGCAGCTTCTCACTCAGGGCTGTTTCTCTGTTTATAGAGCAGCGTCACAAATGGGCGGGACTTTTTCCCCTCGGTGACGTGCACAGAGGGAGAATCTGAAACAGCTCGTTCTGAGAGACTGTTTATGATTTTATTAGATTATAAATAAAGGGGTGGGTGGATTTTTACCATTATAGGCTGGTTGTTTTCACACACTGCAGCCACACAACTGTGTTCAAACACCTTATAAAAGTGATTTTTGCATAATAGGTCCCCTTTAAGATTCAAGGGTATGTAAACTTTTGAATGGGGTCATTTTTATAAATTCAGTTATTATTTTGTCTTGTGGAGTATATGTAAACATCTGTTATGTAAAATAGCTTATTTAGGACAGTACTACATAAAAATAACATGCAATTTTCATGATCCCTCTTATTGTGTTTCAATTATTAACATTTTGCACATTCTGCAAGGGGTATGTAAACTTATGAGCACAACTGTATACTGAAAGTCATAGTGTTTTGATTTGCACATTGGAAAATATAAATTGTCTGTTATTTTATATATGCACCAAGATAAACATTTCAGGTTTGTCACTTTGTAATCTTTCAGGCCTGTTGTATAAATTTTACCTGTGGTGTAATTTTTTAAAATGATGTAAAATGACGCGTCCCACTGCTTATGTCTTGTTTCAGCTCTCTGTCAATTAAAGTGGAAGAGGACAATGGCTATCATCACCCCATCAAACATGAGAAACCTCTCAAGAGAGAGCGGGATGAAGACGAGTATGTGTAATAGGCTCAATTCCCATCATCCTCAGCATACGCACTCGTTTGCTAAACCCATAACATTTCTGTTTGTAAAGCAGGTATGAACACAAACCCAAAAAGGTAAAAGTAGACAATGAGAAGAAAGTGAAAAAACGTAAACAGGAGGACAGTGATTATGAGGAGAGGGAGGTATGCATCACTCTTTCTCCTGAACTATCTACTCCTTCACTTTGGCGTTGGACTGTTATTCATGTTAGATCTGACCCGTCCAGGAAAAGAAACCAAAGAAGAGGACCAAAGAGGTAAAGAAAGACTCCACTGGGGGGAAGAAGAAAGCCAAAAACGAGCCGGAGGAGAAGTGGAAATGGTGAGACGCAATTGAGACAAACCTATACTTTTAAAAAATGTCAAATGTTTCTCCGTTCTTGTCTTTCTGCAATGTTTGTCTGTGTCTTCCTCTGTTTCTCAGGTGGGAAGAGGAGAAATACACAGATGGCTCCAAGTGGAGGTTTCTGGAGCATAAAGGGCCTGTGTTTCCCCCGCCGTATGAACCCCTGCCAGACCGTATCAGGTTTTATTATGATGGTGAGGAGTGCTGACCTTTGACCCCGCCACCTGTCCGCTATCATGTTCTGCTCAAAAACACGACACAGTACTATTCTAAAATCATTACAGATTGACCAATAATGCAACCAATACAATTACTTTAAGTTAATTTGCCTGTAAAAAGTGCTGTTTTCTGTTAAATGTTTAGCGCTGAGGATTTTTTTTGGGTGTGATTTTCTCCAGATGCCTTCATTTATACCCTAGTGAAAAATAAATATACTAAAATGTATTTGAAATACATTTATTTCATGCTAAGTATACTACAAATACATTTACATATTTCTGTACTTAATAAAAATACCCTGCAATTGTACTTTTGGTATACTAAATTAGAACAACTAATTTTGTACTTAATACACTTTTTTAATTGTGCTGAAGTCCAACTAAAGATATACCGAAGTATATTTGATTGTGCTAAAGTGGAACTATTGCAAGTATACTTCAGGTACACTTTAAATATCTTGCATTTAAAGACTGATATTATTCAAAGATCATACAATCCTTGAATTGTGCGTTGTGCACAAGTGATACTCCAAATAAAGTATAATTATATTTTTTATTAAGTCTTGATTGACATGTCAGTATATATGCTAATATATTTGAACTATACTTAGTATGAAATAAATGTATTTTAAATATATTACTTTTTTACTAGGGTCAGTTTACCTAGTATGTTTTTTTTTAAAGAGATAACTAATTAATTAGAAAAGACAAAAATGTACAATGAGTGTGTATTGTGGTGTATGATGAGGATATCTTCAGATGTTGAGATAACTATCATGTGGTCCACAGGAAAGGCCATGAAACTGAGCCCTGGTGCAGAGGAAGTGGCCACGTTTTATGCAAAAATGCTTGACCATGAGTACACAACTAAAGACATATTTAGAAAGAACTTCTTTAAAGATTGGAGGAAGGTAACACACTTTTCAACACGTTACTGCTGTCAGTATACGGTTCATAATTGCCAGTTTTAAAGGAATAGTTTTATCAGCAGCTGGAAGAGTGCAAAGGTTTGAATTTGTTCTTATAGACACATTATCTCACAAACGTTTCTTGTAAGGAAATGAAATCAGAGGAGAAGTCAAAGATCACAGAGCTGAAGAAATGTGACTTCACTGAGATGCACGAGTACTTTAAAGCACAATCCGAGGCCAGAAAACAGA
>JAFVLL020006761.1:0-19542 GCA_021397915.2 Tor tambroides
TACCTTGATTAGCTGCTTCAGGTGTGTTCGATTAGGGTTGGAGCTAAACTCTACAGGACACCGGCCCTCCAGGACTGAACTTGGTGACCCCTGGCATAAAGAGTAAAGGCCATTGCACACTGAACAGAATTTAAGAAAGAATCTTTGAAGACATGCATCACAGTGCATAAAATTAGAGAAAATATGTAATTGCCACACTCTAATTCGAATTCCCTTTGTCTTCAGTCCTGCATTTGCTCTTTGTACTCACATTCATCCAATATGTCAGATGAGAAGTTGCAGAGTGCTATTTCTTTATTCAGAATTTACATAAGCCATCTAATCCTAGCCTGATTGCATTTTCCACCAGTTTACTGGAAAAAGATTCAGATTTCATCTTGAGATAATTCACAAGGTCTAATAAATTTAAAAATGTTCCTTGTTCATAGTTGTCTAACATCTGCCAAGGAAGCAGATGCTGAGTTCAAGTGAACACTTCAACCTTTAACAGTGTAGCATTTGGACCAATTAGACACACAATTGTTCATTAGATTTAACAAATCAATTAGTCATTAGATTAACAAATAAATCAGACCCCTCACCCAATACACATACTGGGTGGCCATATGTCTGTGAATGGTTGCCATGGAACCGGGGGCCTGGAGTCAATCTGATAACACTAGTTTTATTGCTCAAAGGAATGCGGGCAGAGCAACACTCACTTCATTTCCCCTTAGGAAAGACACATAATGCCCATAAAATGGACTCTTCTCTAATTAATTCATAGAAAAAACTTTCTTTGAATGAACACACACATCATTCAGGTCACTGTGTATATTATTACTGTTCTTGTGTATTGTATACTGTTTTATGCATGCTTATGACCATGTTTGGTCTCTATCAATTATTCTTCAGATTATCTACTTGAGTGTATAATATATGTTGATACCTATGCAACATATTAGTGTTCTAAGAATCTTCACTAGTTTGTATCTCAACTTCTGATCCAGTTACATATGCAAATTACCATGCTTGGAGACAAAGAGTCATAAACTCTCCCTCAAAAAGTTCAACACACTATTGGCTCTTTGACACCCGAAAGGAGTGAACTCTATAGCAGATAAAGCTCTCACATCAGTAACCTGCCCCCCAGTCTGCGGTTCTTTTAGATCCTAAGTGGATGAGGAGGATGTGAGCTCCTCAGCAACCCTTAAGTTTTGCGCCAGGCCTTGCGGCCTTGACTTTCCATTCAACCAAATATCCTCAGATCTCAGCAGATCTCTTTCTTAGCTCTTTTTCACTTTCTACCTGAAAAGAAACTCCCAATCACCATCGAGTCAGGACATCTTTGGAATTCATCACTATTTAACCTGGAAGAACGTGATCGTGAGTCCAAAACCTTGAAACCATCAAGACTTTCATCCGAGACTGCATCCGGACACTCGTCAACGACAAAGGCAATACAAGTATCATACATTTAACTAAACGGAACTGAGGTTTAGTATAAGCTATAGACCCCATTATAAACGGCGCTAATGGTTTTACTCAGGTGGTTAACTGACTCTTTTCATAGCTTCATTCTCTGGTTTCCTGATGGTTTCATCCATCAACTCTCATTTGTCCTTTCCCCATGTATGAGTGATTGTATGCTTGTTTGTTTGCTAGACTAGTTAGTGTTAGTGTGTTTAGTTAATAAAACTCGTGCACAAATTACATGAGTTTCTGATTCTGCCTTGCAAATTAATGTCCCTTTACGATTTTTGATCCTTACTACATGCTCTAATGCATTAATACTTAGGAAAGTATTTTCTGTGGCCACGAAAATATCCTTTCTTAGAGTTGATATGAACTTACACTGAATGTTCGCTGGACAAACAGATTAGATGGCAAATTAATTCTGCTACAGTTACTACTGGTGGCTGATATAAATAATTGTAATTAATCATAATTGTAATTTATGTACATTTCCCTTTTGAGCTAATTTGCTACAACAGTTTTCAAAGTTTTACTCTTCCAGCGCTATACCACTGACTTTAATAATGCAGGCATTGGGTCTCATTCATGAAACATTCGTAAATATCAAGTGTAGCGTTAGTTCTGTCAGGTCACGTTAGTCAAGCTTGCATCAGCTGAATCTCAGCTGATCCCCATCTACCTATACGACACCTATCTAAGCATCCATATATAAGGTCCCTCAGTTTTATCAGCAGTTTTCGCATTGCTCAATAGCTAATTATCCTCCTCCATCCCCCAACTCCTCCTCCTGTCAGTCAGGATCCAGCCATCTGATTCTCCTTTGAATCAGACTAATTCTAAAATGTACACAAATTTACTGAACTTTAACGATATCTGCAATACTTTCGTTGGTTCTGTTCTGTTTACCCTGGGGGGTTATCGCTGCTCTCATCCATGCTAGGCTGCATGAATGCACAGGGAGTTCTTGCCCAAAACAGAACCATACCGCCAAGCCAAACTGTATGCTAATTGTCAATCATCTTTGACGATAGTGGTCCTGACAGAAATAGGAGTAAATACAGAGTAATTTCCGCGTAAAACGGACCTTCCCGAAAACTCTTCTGTGGATTCACAAACGCTTCGTAAACTTCCGATTTGATAGTTAAACATGTGTATGTTAATGAATTCCAATCATTCGTAAATAGGGCGCTCATGCACGTTCATTCACAATTAGCATAATCCCCACCTATGACTACAGCTACGCAAATTTCGTGTCCAGGAACGCAGTGGAATATTCTGGTCAACTTTCTCAGGTTTGGCTCTAGTATATTGCATAAATGCAAAAAAGACTAATAGGCCATATGGCTAACAATAAATATTCAATAATGTGTGTCCACCAAAGCGTTTTTAGCCACCTGAAAAATGTCAGGTGCTCTTCTGAAAACGGCCAGCTGGTGGCATTTGAAAACGTTTGGTGGCACAGCGTTTTTCTCATAGACTGTAAAAAAAAGTATTTCCAGCTGTCGATTTGGTTGCTATGATGCGGAATATCGACGGCAGTAACGTATTACTAGTATATCATTTTGAAGAATATTACTGAATATAAAAATGCAGTAATGAGTGAGGCGGGGCCGAGAGCTGTGGGAGCGGAGCGAGGCCGGTGGAGTTTAATGATGAGTGGCACCTGCACCGGTCTCAAGTCCCACGGAGGAGCTCCGGAAGGATATAAGGAAGAGTGATGACAGTTCAAGACGAGAGAGGACCAGGCCTGGACTTTAATTTGTGTTTTGTATGTGGCAGTCGTCCATGAGGGGCTGCAACTTTACTTTTGTGTTTATTTTTATTATTAAATTGTTGAAATGTTCGCCGGTTCCCGCCGCCTCCTTCCCGTTCTACAAACTGTTACACAGTAATATTAACTTCTCTATTGTTGTTCAGTTGTTGTACAAGTAGGATGATTGGTCGGTGTGGTATTTATCCCACCCCTCCTCCACTGATTGGATGGCTGGCTAAAAAGTGACAGTGACAAGCGGCAAAGCTAAACCAGAGCTAAACAGTTCATCAACTCTCAGCTACAAAAACAAAAAACAGAGCAAACTTGCATTATAATGGCAGTGCATCAAAATTCAGTGTCATCAGTTTGCCAAAAAGAACACCGAACGTTTTACACACCATTTACACGTGGTAGGGAGCAGGTGTAAATTTCTTTCGTACCAACTGTTTTGAAAATACAAACATTTTCATGAAGCCAAAAATCTACGTCAGAACAGCTTTACGAACGATTTACACAAAAATTTGCTCTGCTTGTGTTTCATGAATGAGGCCCATTGAGTGTAACATTTTATTGTTCTAACAGCAAATATGTGCATATCCCATCACAGGGGCGTAGTTTAGGTGGGGGGATAGGGGGATATAACCCCCCAATAACCAAAACTAGCAAGTTTTGCTAGTGCACCCCCACCCCCAATATTTATACCATGGTTAATGGAAACCTACAATCAGGCTATTAATTTAATAGTTTAAATCGCGACTTCAGTGCTTTTATAAGCGCTAACTTTACTTACAAACCGAACAGAGCAGTTATCAGCAAAATATGACTGAAGGAGCGTGCAAATCACCGTATACTCTGTGTGCGTACACCAGAGTGCTCGAAGTGTGATAACATTTGCATGAGCCATTCCTATCGCAAAGCTGATGGTAAAATGTGTCATCTATTTGAATTATTTAGAGAAACAGCCACTTTAAAATGCTATGGAGAAAGTTGAAAAGTATCTAAAAAAAAAAACGCAAATAAACTTAAAAGACTTGAACCAGAACTAACATATAGGCCTATTAAAATCTTTTTAAACTACTCATGATCACCTTTACTAGAATTTATCACGTTTTATTGTAGGCTTATTTATTGTGTAAAATTTAGTCTAACTTGTTGTAGAATTTATGAGATAATCTGTTAAACGGGTGGTTGACTGTTTTTTTGGGGGGTTTTTTCTAGGCTTGATTGTGTTTATGGGGTGCAGTCAAACATGTTCATGCTTTGTTTTTTTTCACATAATTTACCTTTATTCTACACCGCTCTGTCCCTTCTCTGATAAACGCCCCGATTATTTCCTGGTTTTATGAAGCTCCTCCCTCAGAAATACACAATGGGCTCAGATTAGTTAGCTGGCCCAGTGTGTTGTGATTGGCTAAACCGCCTCTAGTGCGCGTCTA
The DNA here is from genome assembly GCA_021397915.2 of Tor tambroides. Lineage (NCBI taxonomy): Eukaryota > Metazoa > Chordata > Actinopteri > Cypriniformes > Cyprinidae > Tor > Tor tambroides. The sequence goes on from JAFVLL020006761.1 coordinate 4,645, forward strand.
AACGTCCCGCCTCTCGCCCCAGCGGCATGTGCTCCAGTTGTGTTGTAAACAATGGCGTCATCTATATTGCTTATCAATGTGAGGCCGATTGAGACGCAGAGGATATTAGTAAAGAGGATCGTGCAGTACCTGTGCAAGCATGGCTCTTAATGGTATGTTTGTTTGTTGTTGGTTCATACTTTTAGATTCACTGTTATTTGTAAGTGCTACTGCTTCTGTTAGCTTTTAATATACGGTTTTATTCTGATTAAAGCTTTAATACAGCACAGCAACCACACGTGCATCCGTGTATAACGCTTCTCATTGCTATGTGGAAATAAGTGTATAATTGGAACAGTTTGTTGGAGCTGATCTGAATGAGAGAGAGGGAGAGAGAGAGAGAGATGCAGAGCAGAGGATACGTGGAACAGGATTAAGAACTGCTGCTTTAGAACATCGATTTTGAAACTTGTAAATCCATTAAAATTTCTAGAAGACAGAATTACGATTCATATATAAATAGATTTTTATGTGCACCCCCAGTTTTTAGAAATCGCAGTCAACCACCCATTTAGGGGTATAGATTTTTCCCTATAGATTTATATTTCAACTGTGGCATGTTGTAGGTATTGATTCTAAATGTGCTGGGGGTTGTTTTTTCATAACAAATGCTACATTGATAACATAACTGTAATAGAGTAACATAGTTAACAATTACTTAAGTAGGATATATATTAGGGGTGCTCCGATCAGGATTTTTGAGGCCGATTGCCAATCACAGAAAGCAGTATCTGCCGATCTGATCACCGATACCGATCTTTTTAAAGCTATCTTTTTATCATGTAGAATTCTTTATAGAGATACTCCAATCAGTATTTTTAGACATTTATTCAGTGCCTGAATTTCATTTTTGAAAATGGGGGGAATTCCTCTCTTAGGTGACTCTTGTGAGGATTTTTTAATTTGAGGGTTGGAGGGAGGCATTTTTTTTTTTTTTTTTTTTAGACATTTTTCAAAAATATACATTTATCTCACCTAAATGTCTGATCATCCAGTGCATTTTTGTTTTTACAATTTTTGCAACCATTATTTTGATTTCAATTTCAAACATCATTACTGAAAATGCTTTTTCATTGTGATTCTTTTTTTCTTTTACAGTAATACAGTCTTTATAGATGTTTAAATGCAATAAATATAAGAAACACATTATTCAATGCTTTTTACCTTTGCATTTAGGCTACATCTAGATTTAAGTTCCTCAAGCAAGTGGCAAAACATTTAAAACTACTTTTGTTATCACAAACATTCTAAATTAACTTATGACTGGCAGAAACAGTCAGCTCTACTGAATTTTCTTTTGCATTTAAATCTTTATTACAAGCAATCCTGCGGTTCATAAAGAACTTTGCTTTCATACCTCCATGAGTGCCATCTATTATTGCCTTATCTAAGTGCTCTTTTCCTTTAAACTTAGCCAAAAAAGCCACATGTGATGACTCTGAAACACAGTAAACTTTAATTATATGCATTTATAGTGTAATTACTACATTTTCATGTCAATTCATATTTACCGCAAACACTGCGCTGTCACTTTAATTCAGTGCCAGTACAGCAAAGATAGACTCCGTGCAGAAACGATCTCTGCACTGCTGCAGACACACCGGTCCTGGAATGCACTACTGGACCGCAACCACATGCAGTGTTAATGCTCTGATCTGTTAACATGATGAGCGCGGAAAAATACGCACCATTCGCACTGCAAATGGAGTAATGTGAACCTGGTATTATGTATGTGCGCTGCGAGTGTGCATGAGCGCACGGTCTCCAGGAGAGCGCGCGAGCGCTGAATGGTTAAACACTGGCAAGAATTAACAAAGCAATTTATAAACTTTAGTAACGATGCGACACTGCCTCTGTTATGCAAGTGACAATTCCTGTCAACTACGCAGCGTGCAGCTCGCTTATAATGCAGACGTGATGTGATTTGAAGCCATTTGCTCATTTTGAGAGGGAAAGTGCACGCGGTGATTCACACAGGCTGTTTATGAAATGATGTCTCACAGAAAGTTTCAAATTACTTTATTTAATGAATAAATATAAATTGTACCTCACCTTCAGCATTATAATTATTTCACCTGTGCCTGACAGAGACTGAGACGGTGCTGCTGCATGTCATGCCAAACCTCTCACGGCACGTGCGTCATCAGCTAGAGATCGTTTTTTTTAATTCGGCCTTTGAGACCGCCGATCAAACATCCCAACACGATTATCGGCCGATAATGATTGGTACCCGATCAATCGGAGCATCCCTAATAAATAAATATTTTATATATATATATATATATATATATATATATATATACACACACACACCCTACGTAAACAAGTAATTGTTGCTGATGTTACTCTATTACAGTTATGTTATCAACCAACTTTGCATATAGCACAAAAGACCATTTCACAAAAAATATATAAGCAAGCAAACAAATAAATAAACCTTATGAGTGAGCATGACCCGGGACTCTACTAAAACGGGGGCCTGTTCCATAAAAGACGCTAAGAAAAGCGGGGATTAAAGTCCAAAACCTGACTTGAAATAACCTAACAAATCAATCGGGACTAAAGCAGTTTCATAAACGCAATTTAAGTTCACGCAATCTCACTAATTTGATCCATGTTCAGAGAGTCAGGGTAATTTGATGTGCACGCTTATTCTTAAGCAGCCCTTAATGTCGATCTTGGATCAATTCGATCCACCATAGCAAACAGCGAATATTTGTGCTGTTTAATGCATTTGAGATGTCGTGTTTTCCTCGGTGTATAACTGATACGTCACCGGTATATTTTTCATTTGTAAATGTTAGAAAGTCATGCAAATATATCCATTTTGCTGTCAGGAGTGGGTGAGGCTTACGCAAGTGAACGAGCGCTACTGAGCACATGCACACTAAACAGACGGAGCACGATAGAGTAACAGCGCAAGAATTCTGAGTAAAATATACATTCTGCTAAAATATTTGTTGTTGGACATTAAATGTGACACACAGAATTTTAATCCTACATATAAGTGTATTTTTTTTTTTTTTTTTTTTTTTCGGCCTGTCAGTAACACAGATAACACATGACAGTACGTATGTGTAGCTATGCTATCATCATTCAAAGCCTGTCTTTTTTTTTTTTTTTTTTTTTTACATTAATTCATTAATTAATGTAATTTTATATACCCTTTTATTTAACCATACTATGACAGACAAGACCAGGGGACAGAGAAAACAAGAGAGAGAAAGAAAAACAAAAAAAAACAAACAAACAAACAAAAAAAAATTATAATGATAATAACAAAAATAATAATAATATTAATAATAAAAAAAAAAAAAAAATTAAAAAAATAAATAAATAAAAAAAATTTAAAAAAAAGGAATTAGAAAACAAAACAAAAAAAAATTGTGGAGAAAGTCAACAGAGAAGGGGGAGAGAGAGAGAGGAAAAAAACAAAACAAAAAAAAAAACAGACAATTTGCTTCGATACCTGCTGACAAAAAGAGAAAACAACAGAAGACACAACATCAGAGAAACTGCAGCAACAACCAACATCTGTATGAATCACAATAAATTCTAAATGTTAAATGTTATTGAGCAGCACGCATAACTAATATTACAAAATAAGTTTTGAAGCAACAGCAGATCAAGACAATGTGTGTCTGTGAGCACCTGTTTTTTTACACCAGTGAATGCTTGAGTGTACACCTGTGTGTGTGTGAGCGCGGTTGTGTTCATAAGGTTCCTCCATGTAAATGTATAATAGTGTGTGTGGGGAACAACAGCCCCATCCCGCAAGGCATGAAGCAGGCACGGAAAAGACCTGGGCCCCAAACATCCGGGAGGCCCCCAGGGCACGGGACCCCCAGGAGAACCACCGCAGGGACAACGCTGACCCCCACCCGAAAAGGGCAGAAGGAGAGCCCCGGTGGGTCCTCCCGACAGCCACAGTGTAGACGCCCCAGGGTGCCGTGTGGCAAGCCGCAGGCTCCGCCGACAGCCGACCACACCAGGGCAGACCGGCCCCTGGGCCCGGAGATCAAGGCCCCCACCCCAACGAGGGCCCAGCAAAGCCAGCAGGGCCAGGCCCGGCCCAGCGGCCGCCGAGAGTGGGCCAGCGCACACCCGAGCATCCTGCGGCGCGAGAAACCACCACGCACGGCGGCATCCTCCACCGACGGGGGCATGGTAATGGGGTGGGGTCGACTGAGATGATGAGAGTGAGGTGGAGTCTAAGGCCCGACCTGACACATAGACGTAGATGAACAAGCACACATATACACAAGCATACGTTCCCCACCCTCATGCACGCAAACAAATATTCACACCCTCGCCCCACATGTAGACACACAAAAATGGACACGGTACCCACACTCCCACACTCCCCATCGCACTATACTCCTGGATCCAGGCACCACCACCCCAGAGGGTAATCGCGCCCGATCCCGGGCTGGGCCGGCTCCGGGCGTGCGGGACCCAGGAAGACCACCCCGGTCCCCGCAGCAGCAGAGGAAGACCACCAGCCCAGACCCCGACGGGCGGCCAGCTCATCCTCACAGCCCCCAGCCCCGGACAGAGAACAGAGAACAGGGGTGTGAGAAAAAAAAGACTATGCTTCACCTCACCCGCTCAAATGTAGTGTTGGTGTGTGTTGTTCTAAGGTGCTTTAAAACAGAGGTGCTTTAAAACAGGGGAGGGCACCCTCCACAAACTTGTGTCAGCTCGTCCCCTCCCTAGAGCCCTCAATGTCTATGTGCAACTTAAAATTGAGAAGTGGGCACTGGCACCAGAGGAAGGAGCTGAATGAACAGACCGCCCTCCGGATGCCATTCAGTGTGCCCACCCCCAAGGCCCTATATGTATGTGTCATGTGACAGTAAGTAATGAGAATGTCTAAGCTGTAATGTGTGATTGAGATGCAGGCGGCCACGAGGAGACAGAGGAGTACCACCTCCCCCGCATCCAGCCGACGCACCCGCACCTCAAACCCTACCTGTGTGTTGGTGTGATGGAGCGGGAGAGAGTGAAGCCTTAGGGATGGGGAGAAAGCATCAGAGGGCAAAATACCCCCCCCCTTAGACTGGCTCCCACGCTGACCCCCACCAGCACCCCGTTACCCCAAATCTGCCCAGGCGCGGGGGCCCAGGCCCATCAGACCAGGGCCCATGGCAGCCCGGGGCCACGCCCACCAGACCCCATGGAGAGGAAAAACTACCCCTTACATCATTCAGTCAACTCCCAGACTACATAAGACAGTAAGACACCCAGGTTAAGCCCGTTTTCCCCACCTCCTTGGATCCCCCCCCTCCCCTTGGGCTTACCGGTCATCCCGAAGACCCCCACACAGGGCCGGGCCCAAGCGCAAGCACCAGCCCCATGCTCCCGGCGGCTGCGCCAACCAGGACCCAAGCCCCCCAGGCCCAGCCGTAACCCCAACCGGGAGGCAGAGCGCCCCCAGCACCCCAAGCCCCCCCGGACCAGCCGAACAGTGGCCGCCAGGCTGGCAACCTACGTCCGCCGGCACAGGCATCCCCAGCAGCGCCCCATGCAGCCGCCAGCAAAACAGCACCCAAGAGTCACCAATACCCCATCCAGGCCAAGGTCGCAGCCCCAGCGCCGAACCCCCCAAGAAACCCACCCCCAGGGAACCCCCAGATGCCCCAAGCCCATATGGCCACCCCACGCCAACAACAAAAACCACAGCCGGACAGAATCGGGACCCCCACTCACACTAGGTGATGGAGCTGATCAAAGAAGCCAGAGATTGATCCTGTGTGGTATCAGAGAAACTGTGTCAAGACTAATATAATCCAACAAATGATCTCTATATTGATTGATATTAAGATTATTTTATTCTTCCAGTTCATGAGGACAGTCTTCTTAGCAATGCATAGGGCAGTGAAAGCCATGTGAATTGTGTTATCTTCTGTAGTGACACCATCTAGGTCGCCCAACAAGCAGACTGAAGGAGAGGCTGGAATAGAACATTTAAGACACTTTGATAAGTCTTCACAAATCCTGTACCAGTACCTCTCAACAGGTGGACAGAACCATGGGCATGGATGTAATTGTCAGGTGTATTGCCTTTACAGTGTGAGCAGTTATTAGAAGCTGTAAAACCCATCCTGAACATCCGATGACCTGTGTAGTGCACTCTGTGCAGGATTTTGTATTGTATTAATTGTAAACCAGGATTTCTAATCAGTTCAAAGGTTTTTAAACATATCTGAGACCAGAAATTATGGTCCCAGCTTACTGATAGATCTGCCTCCCATTTTGCAATAGGAAGTGATACTGATTCATCTATTTTGGAAAGTGTCCTGTATATTTTAGACATTAATTTGGGGGTTTTGAGATTAAGAAAATCTGCCACACTTGGTGGTATTTGTAATTTGATATGATTAGACTTAAATTTCCTTTTTACAATAGATTTAATTTGTTGATATTCTAAAAATCTGTGCTTATTAATCCCATATTGTTTAACTAATTTGTCAAAGGGAATAAAGTCTATCCCTTCGAATATATGTTCCAGGTATTTAATACCTTTACAACTCCAATCTGTGAAGTTCATCATATTGTTGTTTAGCAATATGTCAGGATTGTTCCAGATGGGGGTACGTTTGCATGGGATTAGTGAAGACTCAGTCATTTTTAGAAACTCCCACCATGCTGTCAGAGAAGAGCTGATACTGATGCTTTTGAAGCATACGTGTCGTTTACTAATCGAGCTAATGAATGGCAGATCCGAAATCTCTATATTATTGCATAATGCCTGTTCTACATCTAGCCAAGGCTCATCTAAGAGGGTGTGTTTTAACCACCCTGAAATGTGTTGAAGCCTGTTGGCTAAGAAATAGTGGTGAAAGTTAGGTAGATCTAGTCCTCCTTTATCCTTGGTCTTTTGCAGCGTTTTTAAGCTAATACGCGGGGGTTTACCTTTCCAAAGGAATTTAGAGATGGAGGAGTCCAGAGATCTAAACCAGTCAGGTGGTGGTTTGCTCGGGATCATTGCAAATAAATAATTAATTCTTGGCAAAACCATCATTTTTATTGAGGCGACTCTTCCCATGAGTGATATGGGTAGAGACTTCCATCTGGTTAGATCATCTTCTACCGTCTTTAAAAGTGGGATGTGGTTTAATTTAATCAAATCTGCCAGCCTAGGAGAAACACATTAATACCTAAATATTTAATATTTCAGATTGCAGTGGAGTGGAAGAATTCTGGAAGGAGCAGTGTGGAAGAACTGTTGATTTTAGCAGTTTATTGAATAATCTGAGACTCTTGAGAAAGAGTTTATTAATGCTCATTACCTCCAGAGAGAGTGGTTTGTGAATTCTGATGAAATATTAGCACATCATCTGCGTTAAGAATAAATTTCTGTTCTACATTCTTGCATTTAATGCCTTTAATGTAGCCTGTCTAATTGCTGCTACTAGTGGTTCAATAAAAATTACAAACAATGAGGGGAGAGGGCATCCTGTCTGGTGCCCCTCTGCAGATAGAAGCTAGAGGATGTTTGGGCATTTGTCCTGACACATGCTGTTGGAGAGTTATATAATATTTTTAACCAGTTTATAAAAGAGTTTCCAAATCCAAATTTGTGTAAAGTTGCAAATAGAAAATTCCAGTTAACCCTATCAAAAGCTTTTTCTGCATCTAGGGTATTGTAATTTGAAGGTTTCTATTGCATGAATGCGTCCTATCCAAGTTAAGTAACCTATGTGTATTTGTTGAGGAGTGCCTCCTTTATAAAACCAGTTTGGTCGAATGAATTATGAGAGGGTTATTTTCTCTATTCTTTTTGAGATAGCAACTGCAGATTATTTTAGTGTCCACATTAATAAGGGATATTGGACGATAGCTGGTAGGCAATACAGGGTCTTTGCCTGGTTTTAGCAAGAGACTAATGTTGGCAGAATTCATATTTGGTGGAAGTCTACCATTTTCTTTGGTTTCCTGCAACATTCTGTAAAATGTTGGTGCCAGAATTGCCCAGAATTCTTTATAGAATTCTGCTGGAAAGCCATCTGGACCTGGAGCCTTTTTATTGGGCATACTGTTCAAGGCTTCCTGAAGTTCATCTGATGTCAGTGGAGAATCCAATGCCATCGCTTGATTGTCTGATAATTTCGGAAGTGTTATATTGTCAAGAAATTGGTCAATTTCGTCTTTAGATGGGTTTATCTGTGGAGAATATAAAGATTTGTAAAAGTCCCTGAAAGTGTTGTTTATTCTTTCAGGGTCATATACTGTATCCCCAGTTAAATCTTTAATAGCACATATAGTTGTTTTTTCTTTATTTAGTTTTAACTGGTTCGCTAGGAATTGACCTGATTTGTTACCATATTCAAATTCTTGCCAGCGAAGTCTTTGTGCTAAGAATTGAGTTTTTTTATTAATAATTTCATTTAATTCTAGTTTTGCTTTACATATTTTTTTCAGCATTTCCTGTTCCTGGGTGGATACGTAGGCTTCTTCTAAAGTTTTTATGGTTTCTTCTAATTCCTGAATACATTTATTTTCTCTTTTCTTTTTATGCGATGAGAATGAGATTATTCTACCTCTCATCACAGCTTTGCCTGCTTCCCAGAGAACAGATGCTGATGTTCCAGGCAGGTCATTATAGTCTAAATATAAAGCCCACTCTTCTTTAAAATATTTAATAAAATCATCGTCTTTAAGCAATGATGTATTAAATCTCCAGTTATTACTTGGTGGAGTGGCCTTCTTATTTACTAGAGTTAAAGAAACAGCAGCATGATCGCTGACAGCTATAGGGTGTATCTCTGTGTCTGAAATGTCACTCAGCAGTGAGCTGCTGACTAGGAAATAATCCAGACGAGAGTAAGAGTGATGGACATGTGAGAAGAAAGTATATTCCCTACGGTTGGGGTGAAAAGAACGCCATGCATCGCAAAGTCCATAGTCGCTCATGTACTGTTTTACTATATTTGTGGATGCCCAATTACGCTGAGTTCCAGCTGTACTTAGCCTGTCCATTTCTTTATTTAGTCCAAAGTTGAGGTCTCCCCCAAGAACAAGTGCACAATCTAGGTGTTCAGAGAGTGCGGTAAAAAAAACGTGAAAAAAAGAGGGGTCATCAACATTTGGACCATATATACTAACAATACATAACTTTTTGTCAAATATAGATAATTTAATGATTAGAAATCTACCTTCTGGATCTATAACTGTGTTGAGTACTGTGAAATTAACATTTTTATGTATTAAAATTGCTACCCCCCTTTGCCTAGAGTTATAGCAGGCTGAGAACACATTAGGAAACTCAGTTGTTTTAAGTTGATCTGTAGCTGTGGCAGGTCTATGAGTCTCTTGTAATAAAACAACGTCTGCCTGTAGTTTTTTAAGCTGGCTAAATATTTTTAACCTCTTTTCTCTGGAGCCAGCTCCATTCACATTCCATGTGACAAACCTCAGTGCGCCCATAGATGTGTGTGTGTGACTAATGCTGCTCGCTGCGTGTGATGCTCAAATGAATAAGATATGAGCGGGCGTGTACGCGCTTGTATGCGAGTATGTCCTTCATGTCTGTGTGCGCTGTAAGGTCGGAGTGTTTGCGTTGACGCTGAATGTATATGTACATGGTCGTGCCGTGCAGATATAGGGTGTTGTGTGTGTGTATGTGTAGTAAAGCAGGTGATCGGTGCAGTGAAAGGAGTTGGAAGTAAGACATACAAAGAAGCAAACAGAGAGGGATGCAAGTAAAAACCTGACAGAAACGAAAACATTACAACAACATTTAAACGCTGCGGAGACTGACGGTATCGTGTTTGTTATGATATCGTATTAAATTAGCGAATTGACATAAATAGTTAGAGGTAAATGGAAGAACAAGCGAGGAAAGAAGAAGAGAAAAAAAAAAGAAAAATATAACGGATTCTTATCTGGAGTGGTGTTAATATAACCACGGAGTGGTACTGAGGTTGCGGTAGAGCTGCCCGTCCACGTACAGCCGGTCCACGGCGATGACAGCTCGGGAGCCCTTTTGGATGAGACTGCGTCGGATTGGGAACAGAATTTTGCGTCGCTCCAGGATTTCTTTGGGGAACTGGTCGTTTACGCTGAAGTCTGTTCCTTTCAGCTCTCTGCCGCGACTCTTCACCTGCTCTTTCTGCTTGAAGTATCCGAATTTGGCCACAATAGGACGCGGCCTCGGGGCTCCAGGTTTCTTCGCTCCCATCCGATGGACTCTTTCGAAGCAGATGTTTTCCACGGCGTCTTCCGGAAGCTTCAGGTATGTCTTGATAAAGTTTTTAACCGTAGCTTCTGGGTCCTCTTCGGCAGATTCCGGGATGCCTGAAAACACCAGGTTATCTCTCATGCTACGGGCCTGGAGATCGATGACAGTCTCTTTTATTTTTTTATTTTCTTCACTTAGATGGGTCACATTCTCAGTTAGAGACTTGACCGAGTCCCGTAGTGATGCGTTTTCAGCAGCGAGTGTTTCCACCTGCTGCTGACTAAATTCCAGTGATTCCCTCAGGGATTTAAATTCACGGTGCAGGATCTCGACCAGGGACAACCTCGCGTCGAAGCTGGACAACCGCTTGTCGATTGAATCCAGGATGTCGGTAAAGCTTTTACCCGTCGGCGATGTTGCTTCAGGCGAGTCTGCCGGGCGACTTCTTTTGGAAGACGGCGTCTCGCTTTTGGCTGGAGAACATGCATTTTGGTTTTTCTTCATGACTATAACGTCGAAGCACCAGTCGATGTATTCCTGAAGAGTTTCCAAATTTTCCTCGTTGTCCTCGCTGTTCATTCAGTTTTTCCGCCAAGTCTCCAGCGTCTGACGTCACCTACAGCATTTCCGGATTTCCGGCAGTTCTAATGAAAGACCAACTTCCCACACAGAGAGACGGTGACACTTGATGAAATATAAGTGTATTTTTATGATAGCATTAACTGTTAATCAAATGTAAGCTGACTAATACAGCCATACTAGCTCAAATGAGTTAAATGTGTGTTCCTCTTATCAGTTAAAATGTACTCTGATTTCTATTATTTATTTTAATTTTTAATTCAGTGATTTTAACTTTTGATTTAGTGTTTTTTATGCTTTAATGCTTTAAAGAGCCATTTTAGATTGTAATGTTTTAATGTTCTAATAACCATAAAAGGTACAGCTGTCATAAAATCAGAGAGAAAGGCTGCATGGCTAGAAACTGCTGATCAACTGAATGCACAAGTAGCAACTATGTTAAAATGTCATTAGCCTACATTTTGGGCACAATACATTAAATACAGTTGGTTGTAGCCTATTTTTTTATTTATTTGATTATTTAAGGTGTATTTTCTGTATACTTTTATTTTTGGACTGATAATAGTCAACTGATTGTATGTGAGAGAGACAGTGGTAATATCGATCCGTTCCTATTGGTCAGAGTTAGAGGAGCTCAGCTTATCCTGACAGTTAAGCCTGCTGACTGAGTTAGTTTGCCAGCATAAGTTGCCACAGTGACTGAGGTAGAGCTATGGTAATTTTGCTTTCAGAAACCAAATCAAGTGAAAATAAGTCAGAATTACTGAAATAAGCCTGGCTTATTTGGTAAACTTGTTTTATGGAACAGGCCCCAGTTCACACTTCAACCCCCCAATGTTCAAACCAAAACTACGCCCTAGTATCCAGTGCCGATCCTAGACTTCTGGGGGCCCAACGAAAAACTGTCGGCTGGGGGGGGGGTATGGGATGAAAGAATGGATGAAACGCATTTGTCCGTTTCACACTCCGTCTCGAATCGCGCTCACGGAAAGCACTTGAGAAACAGTATCTCTTCCGTGGCTCAGTATGCTTTCAACTTTTTTTTTTTTTTTCATGTAACGACATTCACGTCACATGATTTGACTCATTTTTATGTAGAGAGGGTCATAGCGCACCACATTAAAAGAAATCGTGTTTTCATAAACGCTGGCCAAATTCAAAAACGAAACTAAAATTAAAACATCTTTGAGAGCATAGGGTGTAGGGCCCCCCTAGTGTTTCGGGGCCCTACGCAGCTTGCGTATTCTGTGTATAGGGAGGATCGGCTCTGCTAGTATCCATATATTTAAACAACAGAATAAAGCTAATCCCAAAACAGTAAATGATTCAAAAGTGTGCAAAACAAAACACCACAGAAAAAAAAAAAGATCAGACAACTTTTGAGAGGGAAAACGTTTTACCTTTTCACCCCGTTCACCTCTGTCACCCTGTTGGAAAGAAAATTAAGCAGTGGTAAATATAAAAAGGTTATAATCTCAAGCATCAAGGCATACTAAAGCACACATCTTGGTCAGATTACTTCTGGAGTTAAATTCATTTTCAATTAAGGTATGAGACTCAAGTTACAGATGCCCATTTTACACGACCTCTGATGTAATGAACAGGGAATGCATCCATTTAAAATAAACCTTACTCACTCCCAGACATACGCAGGCCTAATTCATACACTGAAACACGACAAATCATCTGGAGATGAAGGTCTCACTTTTTGTATAAGGAATAACTGATGATGGGCAGTTGAATTACTGAAAGGTGGTGATGTGACCACGTGCAGAGTAGAGTCAATTATTCCATTTATACCACGGTTACCACAAAGTCATAGTTCAGATGTGTTATTTCAAGATATTCATTCAGCTTTTGTTCATAAAACACTCTTTGTGTGTAGAACTACTTTCTTATGCATCTCATCCAAAGACTCTGGTGCCAATTCTAACATGATATTTTAGAGCTAATAATGGAGGCCTGTCAATGATATTCACACTAATGCAATAATGCAATTAATAGAGAGCGAGAGAGAGAGAGAGAGAGAGAGGGAGAGATTAAGCCTGTGTGAATTATTGTACCTGCGTCTGTGTGTCTCTCAACATCTCTCTACTAACTACAGTGTCTCTACTAATAGTTAAACTAAGTTTAACTGCTTTAAAAACAACGACGTTATCACTGCTACTAAATATGTCAGACCTGGCACTACTTTGTAGCTGTGTGTTTGCTGGAAAATAATCGCACAGCTTAGAAGGTTCATCAACCAATCAGATTGAAAGCCCCGTGGTATAAAGATCAAATAACATAACAAATGATCTGCATTTTATGATATAACAGTTTTTCTCAGTCGATTTGACACATTTCTCCAAACTCAGGTCACTGTTCTCAAAACAGTTAACACAGTGAGCTCAGTGGTCAGGAAATTTCATACAAATTACAAATCATGCAAATAATTTTCTCAAAACGATGTGCACAAAACTGTCAAAACATTAAAATAGCTGAAAAAGGGTTTTATACAAATCACAAACATTTATGTACCATTTGTCCAAACACAACAAACAAAACTGTAATTTGTCATTCTATCAAATGAACATGGTATATTTTCGATTGCCCCTAAACTGAAAACTACTACGTTAAGCAAACGCACAACACAGGAAATGCAGTTTTCCTAATCTTTTACACATTTATCACAACTGCCTTAGGGTAATAATAAAAGGGAAAGTATACAAAGAGCAAGAACGAATATGCAATAATAATAATAATAAATATAGCTGCAAGCAGCGATTACCGGGGTTCAAGCATTTTAAGGCCTTTATCATTTCTATGCTGTTAAGGTGTGTAGGCCAGGGCTTCCCAAACTCGCTCCTGGAGCCTCCCCAACACTGCAAATTTTTCATGTCTCCTTTATCAGTCACACCTGATTCAACTCATCAGCTCATTAGTAGCAACTCCAAGACCTGAAATGGGTGTGTCAGACAAAGGAGACATGCAAAATGTGCAGTGTTGGGGAGGCTCCGGGAACGTGTCTGGGAACCCCTGGTGTAGGCCAGTGTGAAATGCAGGTCTGACACCATAATACATCCACAATGGAGAATTCATTAACAACGTCTTTCTCTCTCTCTCTCTCTCTCTGTCACATATGCGCACAGAGACAGAAATTAAAGGTTTAATAACACTTATACACAGTAAGCATGCTAACACACACACACACATACAAACAGACACACATTGTAGATATAAAATAGTGATTATCAACTCCATTACTGGAGACCTTCTGCTGTGCGCTGCCTTGCTTATTGAACACACCTTACTCAGCTCACCGGCTCGTTAGAAGAGAGCTCCATGCAGGTTTAAGCACTTTAATGCCTTTAGGACTTTTATACTGTTAAAGTCTAGGCCAACGTGAAATGCAAGGCTGACAATACAATACAACACATTCACAATGGAGAATTCATTAAAACTGTCTCTCTCTGTCACACATACACACACAGAGAAATGAGTTTTTTTTTTTTTGTCATTTTCAGGTTTTACTGTAATCATAATCCGGCATAATTGTAAAAACTGATATGTCTGTAAGAACAAAATGGTAAACTTTGACTAAATGTGATTTCAAATGTTATAACAGTGATTTTATAATGTCTAAGTATGAATCCATCAAACCTATGAACAGTACTGTTTCAGTTAGTTGAATGAGCCTATTAGTGGTCTTCCGCTGCCATCTAGTGGTTATAAATTGCAATTCCTCATACAACATTGTTTTTAACCTTTATAACTATTATAGTGTCATTTTTTTTGCCCAGTCTCTCTTAAATTTTGCATGCTTGTTTAGAATGAAAGAATGCATCATTTTACACCATGTTGAGAATGTGGGGCCTTTGTTTTAGGATTCATAGGCCTTTGGGTACACTATGTTAAGAACATATTATAAAATGACCGGTTTATAGTTGTCCAAATGCAAATGTTCAACTTTTTTTTTTTTTTTAATAATTATTGACCTAGCGAGTCTAGAGAATTTGTACTACAGTGGTTTTATTGATTTTCAGTTAAAAACCCAGGACTAGTTCACAAAAGTAGGTTTTTTTTTTTTTTTTTTTTTTTTTTTTTTTTTTTAATAT
>JAFVLL020006762.1:0-16737 GCA_021397915.2 Tor tambroides
TGTGTTCAGTTGTGTATGAAGAGGATAGGATTGCAATTTGAATAGTTAAATAGGCAGAATGTTTCATCTAAAACTAAAACACGCAATCATTCTTGGAGGATACAGGTGTTTTTGTGCTTTTACTGCTCAACAACATTGACACTATTATCACTTTGTTAACGTTGTTTTGTCATTTTGAACAACATTTACTCTATAAAGTTATGTCAACCATCAGAATTAATAAATGAACAAATCTCTTATTTATAAATAAAACTTGTACATACTTTTTGTTGTAAACACTAGTTTTCTTGTTTTATTCTTCTTCTTATTTAATGACATATAAAATAAATCAAATACCTTATTTAGGTATTGCTACTGTAGCCCACTTTGATACATTGGCTATTTTTTATAAATGTACAATTGATAAACTACAATCCATACCACAGTTTTGTCGCATTATTTAACAGGCTGAGTGCATCTTTATGTATAATAATAATAATAATATTATTATAAACGATAATAAGGATTCAAATGGGAAAACTAAGCATTTTGGTGATTCATATATCACAGACAAAAAATGGCAGCTTGATTATGGATTTTTGTTGATCGTTTATATACTGACATGCAGAACAGCAAGTAAAAGATGAATGCTACAGGAGGGAGATACATGGTACACACTGAAGGTACACACAAGTCCACCATAGTATGGTCAGGAAAAAAAAAGCTATCAGACAGGTTGAAAGAGTCATTCAGAGGAGGAGTGACTTCATAGCCGGATTACATGTGAATTCAGTCTTTTGCTACAGCCGGTTTAAGGTTCTGCACCTCGAACCGCGATTGCCACGAAGCCCGCGAGGCTCATTTGCTAGCCAAAACTCCAGATAAATGGTGCAAATCTCCTTGATTCACATTTATGTTCTGGTCAGATGTTGAACTAGATTCCGTTGAAGTGATGCGTTTCCTCGCACAACTCAAGCAAACAGACATGCGCAAGTGCAGACCATCGTAAAGGTTACTCAATGGAACGAGTGCAAAGTTAGTTTATTGGGTTGAATATAAATCGGAATGAATGACTTTTCAAACATCTGTAAGTTAGTTATTAACTAAACTCTCGGACTTTAGACTTGCATTCATTAACATTATTCATTTCCAGACATGGAGGATGAAGGAATGCGCATTGGCGGTCATTGGCACTAGGCCACCGGTTTACTGTACGAACAGATAAACAGCCGGGGTCAACATCATGCCGAACATTCCTTATTTCGGAATCGCTGACTCCTATATAGCAGCAACTCATACATATGGAAAGATCCACCTTCAAGAACATTATAATGTGAGGAGGCGCAAAAGGAATGTTTGACTCCTTGATGATTACATTGTTCTGCACCACAAATCCTGGCTGCGAGTGTGCAAGTGGTTAATATGCTAATATAATAAAGCAATACATGCAAGGACTGCAGCTCAGCTGCAGCTAAAGTACATGGCTCATACACTCTGGTTGCATCCAGCTGTTTAAAAAAAAAAAAAAGTCCCACGGCTGTGCAGATCAACATTCATATTTACAACGACCGGCACGTCAAATTGGCATTCATACAACCAAGATATTGCAGGAAGTGTAAACTCCAACTCACTAGAGTTAAGTTTTACAAGGTTTCCGTATGCAGTCATGAGATGAGCATGCATTCATGTGAGCTTTCACAAATAACCACTGCCATGGAATATTTACAAACATTATGAGCTGCTTGCTCATTTGCCTGATGGGAAAGACGAGCATTTAAATGCAAATTAACATAATACTGGCTGTTCATACAAAAAACTGACTTCCAGTCAAGAAAAACTGGCTCAATATATATTTGTCAATCATATTTCCAGTTTGTAGCAGCATTGCTAACAGAAAACAAAAAATTACTACGATAAACTGTTAATATGCGGCAGAGAGAGATTGTATGAATGTGAATGTTAAGGGCAGGAGAGACCGTTCGGCATCAATCCCTCATCATAAATGACAGCAATAAGGACATTCAGTGTCCAAAGCTGTCCGATATGCAGTTTTTTAGATTTTTTCTTCCACAAATCACATTTTCAGGGGCAGACACAGAATCAGAATCTGCCATCGCCTCTGTTTCTCTGAGAACAAACCCTCCCGCTCTCCATCTTTCTGTTCCCTTGAGTTTTCAGACCCCCTGCTTGAGATCTTTGGATGGTCTGATGGATTGATGTGCAAGAAAAGTGGAGGTATGGAGCGCAGGGAGGCGTGGTTTAAGGTTTGGGAGGCAGGGTCAAGCGTGGTCAAGCGTGGTCCTCCATGGGGAAAACGAGACGTGTGCCGCGGCTCAAGAGCTCATGTTCACGCGTGTCCAGTTCTCGCTCCAGAGCATCCTCTGACGTGCTGTCGCTGCGTTTGCCGTTCACACCCCAGCTTCCGCCCAATCCTTCGGGGCCGGAGGAGGACGAGGCCCCGTTGGCTGTGATGGCTGTGTCGCCATAGGTCAGCGTCAGGTCTCCTTCGTTTAGGATGAGGTCTGAGTCATTGTCTCGCAGCGGCTCGTGGTTCTGCGGAGCACAGTGACAAGTCGGACATGAAGGGAGGACGGGATGCTTCAACACACACACACAGATGCGCACACACTATTCAAGCTCAGCACAAAGGTTCATGAGGGACACTGTGGAGTCACAAGAAGACAGGATAAAAAGAGAAATACACTTAAATGTCCTTGTGCAAAGAAAAAAAATATCAGCACTTACCTGTGTGTAATGCAGCCTTCAAGTGCCGTTGGGAATATTGTAATTACAAGTTATGTGTACATGAATGAGTAACAAAGTCATGTTTAGAAATGGAAACAATATTCTCAATGATATTTAAATAGTAAAATTGTGATATGTGACCCTGGACCACAAAACCAGTCATAAGGGCCAATTTTTTGAAATTGAGATTTCTACATCATCTGAAAGCTGAATAAATATGCTTTCCATTGATGTATGGTTTGTTAGGATAGGACAATATTTGGCTGAGATACAACTATTTGAAAATCTGGAATCTGAGGGTGCAAAAAAAATCTAAATACTGAGAAAATTGCCTTTAAAGTTGTCCAAATGAAGTTCTTAGCAATGCATATTACTAATCAAAAATAATTTTGATATATTTACAGCAGGAAATGTCCAAAATATATTCATGGAATATGATCTTTACTTAATATCCTAATGATTTTTGGCATAAAAGAAAAATCGATAATTTTGACACATACAATGTATTTTTGGCTACTGCTACAAATATACCTGTGCCACTTAAGACTGGTTTTGTGGTCCAGGGTCACATATTAGAAGGGCTGTGTAGCCGGTGGTAAATACTTTTGCCAAATTATGTCTTGAGATTTATAAATAAATAAAAAAGAAAGAAAGAAAGAAAGAAAGAAAGATGTATTCATTAAAAAAAAACAATAAAAGAAAAAATAAAAGGCCCTGAGATTTAAAAAAAATAAAGGGGGGGGGGGGGAATGTATTGAAATTTCAAAAGTATAAAACTTATTGATTTAAAAAAATGCTTATGATAAAAAAAAAAAAAAATTAAAACATCTCAATTTAAAAAAAGGAAAATCATTGAGATTTACAAACCTAAAAAAAGTTTTTAGAGTGAAAAAATTAAATAATAGATTACATACATTAATTAAAAAAAAAACTGAAAAATTAAGAATTTTTTGAGATTTAAAAAAAAAATTTAAAGTGTTTGTGGTAACCATGATAAAAGCGAGTTGGGTTATAATGTTTAATTGTTGAAAAATAATACACACCCTTTCCATTTTGGCTATATTACTACATCATTAATAATTACTATCAAATACAAAAGAGATTATAAACAACTGATGTAAAGTAAGCTAATGACTCACATGTCAGGTTTGCTTCATGAAAATTATTTATTTATAAGACATCGTGCATAAATTATATAGGTTCTGTAAAAGTGACAAACATATTTACTTATGCTTTCTGCACAGAAAAAAAATACCTTTTGCTGTAGATCTTTTTTTGTTGTTTAGACTATTGTTTCCGATCTGAACGCGAGTCATCGCAATAATAAACAACACAAATGTAGGAGCTTCCCATGTGGACTTGAAGGCAGCAAAAACAATGACGCAAAACAGCAAACTGACACAACTCTGTTCACATGTAGCAAACATTCTGCAATAAAGCATCTCCCACAGTTTAAAGGCTTGCCAATAACAGACCACTGGGTTTGGTGGTACTTCATAGAATCACTGGGTGCTATTGAAGGGGGTTGTCACTGAAGCACAATTACACCAGAGGATTACACTGTGTGCCAACAGATCAAACAAACTAAACTGTTACGCAACAGTTAGCTTCACATATAGCTGCTGTTAAATCCTTTGAGAAGGATCTAAATAACGCCTGTTCCATGTTAAAGGTTTGAGGTGCTGTGATTTAGTCCGTGAAGATCACCCGTTTAAGCTCTCAAAGGCTCTTACTGCATGGCTCTCATGGACGATTCATTCCGATTGGTCAATAGTGGCATTCTGCGAAACAATTTTTTTTTGAATAATGACCATTAAAACTAGATAATTAAAGGGACAATTCACCCAGAAATTAAAATTGTGTCATTAATTACTCACCCTACAATAGTCTTGTAAAAAGTATTCTTGTAGCTTTGTAAAATTACGGTTGAACCACTGATGTCACATTGACCATTTTTACAATGTCCTTACTACCTTTCTGTGCATTGACTTTGGTAGTACCCTTGCTGTCTATGGAGGGTCAGAAAGCTCTCGGATTTCATCAAAAAGATCTTAATTTGTGTTCCAAAGGTGAACAAAGATCTTAAGGGTTTGGAACGACATGAGGGTGAGTAATGACAGAATTTTCATTTTTGGGTGAATTATTACTTTAAGTCCCAGGCAACGTTTTCCTGAAAGAAAAAGACTTTGTGGTATCTTTCTTCATACATAATTTCAACTCAAATCAATATTTCTTGCTTTTTTTAATTTATTTGCCAAGAAGTCATGCAATAAGAGGAATACTGTAGAGTTATATCAGTCATTATAGCAAAGTGATCTCTTTGAATATTTTGCAAGAACTCACATCTAACAGCATACATATTACTGGGTTTTTGCAGGTTTTCTGAAGGTAAATTTAAGGCTTAAGACCAAATAAGGAGAATTTAAGAAAAAAATTGAATAAAACAAAACATCACTATGGTCTCTAAATGTAAACGTCTTGTGTTAGCAATGCTTCAAAGTTTGAAAATACAACTTTAATTTGAAAAAAAATTACTTAATACTTTAATTCTGATCACACTGCAAAAAAGTTATTTTTTAACCAGTATCCAGTACTGTTTTCGAATACAAATATTTAAAGATTTTTAAATCAACATACATTTATTTGTTTTATTAGAAATAGATCAAAATGTAGTAAGTCTGACTGAACAAGAACATTTAATTTTGTTCAATTTCTCAAAAGAAAAAAAGACTTCATTTCTTGCATCTTGAGTTAAGGACATGACTTTACAAATTGAAGACCTTTTAAGGCCTTAATTTTTGGAAGGGCAAATTAAGACTTTTTAAGACGCACAAGAACCCTACACTAGTATGGACAGTTATTTTGTGTATTTTTGCTTCGCCACTGAAAACGGTTTCATAAGAAGTCAAATCAAAGCAGTAAAAATCACTCTTGGAAACAACGCTTGCCTAATCAAAACACAGGAACAGAACTACAGTAAGGGTTTCATATTTTGCATCAGTGACTGGTTAGCAGTACATTATCCTGTCCTTAACCTCCATAAATGAACCATTATTATTAAGACTACTATTCTGGCTAAGTGCTCTTCAAAATGAAGTGATATAGGAACTAAAAAAAAAACAAACAAAAAAAACAAGTTCAATAAAAAGACCTTTAAACAAAGAGGAAATTGCAAGAATGAAAAAGCCTGTTATTCACATTTGAAACACAATAAAAAAAAAATGGATTTAACCAGAGGAACTAAACAACAGCCAAACAAAACCTGGCAGCAAAATTAAACGCAAAAAATGAGGAATACGTTAAGACAATAAATCAATGAATTTCTTTTTTTTCAGATTTAATGAGCAAGTGACTAATAAAACTGAGAGGAAGTGAATATGGAAATGAAACCTAGGCTAGACTATGGATCAGGGAGGGAGAGCTAAGGGGAAAAAAACATAAGAAGCAAAACTAAAAAAAAAAAATGCAATTCAAAGAAAAAAAAAAAAAAAGAGACAGTGAACTTATATATATGGGAGGTTTTAAGAGGACATAGAGAGAACAATCAAAACAGGAAAAGAGGAATCGAAATATATACAGACAAGACGAACTGGGGTATTTAGATGAACTGACCTAGTTTAAAAGGATGCATGTAATACAAACATCATGACTCATGTCCTGAGGTAAGAACTATTTTCATTAGGTCTGCAAAACCTCTTTGCTGGTATTCACACCATACCATTCGCTGCAGCTAAGAGGGGCATAATTGTGTTACGTGGGAGAGAGGTAGGCGATCAAGCAGTTCTGCAGGACATTTAGCTCATTGTGACCCAACAGCACAATGTAAGACTGTAAGACATTTGTGAGCACAGCCAAGCAGCCCGAGCTACAGTATGAACATTGTGATGAATAGGGGAATTTGCAGGAGTGAATGGGGCCTGTGACCGCTGTGAATAACTGTGTTCTCCATGCTTGAGATACTGGAAGGCCTCTCGGGCTCACCATCATCAGAGTGGCATCATGAAAGGCTCTTTTGTGACCGGGCGCACACTGAATGCGTCTTCCTTCGGGTCTGTGTCCAGTCTAAAAGCCCCAGTGCTTTTGTGTGTCTGTCTGTCTTTCTCTCTTTTCTTTTCAAACAGGGTTTCACAGAGCAGCAACAACATTAGAAAGCAAGCTATGGAAACCAAAGCATGCTGTTGAGGAACTCAGAATAAGCTACTTCCTTAGAAACATTGCGAAGTGCAGTGTGAAGTAATGACCGATCTACTAGGGGCCATTTTGAGAACATAGGCACTGGGTTAAATCTAAAATGTATCAGTCTGGATATATCTTGTTAGTGGATAATGTATAAGTTTTGTTTTTACATACTTTGAATTAATAGAGTAAATTAAGGATTGTCAATAAAAACCAATTTTAAAAAAATGAATAAAAATCCATTCAATTTGAAGAAGTAAACTGATTTCTGTTTTCATTTTCATATTTAATTGATTTTAATTATTATATTTATATATAAAAAAATAAAAATCTATTCAAATTTGAAAAAGATAATGAATAAACAGATACATATCTATTTAATAAAAAAATAGTTCAAATATAATTGGTTTTCAATAGAAAACATATTAAAAATCAATTAAATAAAAATAATAAAAATCAATTATATTTGAAAAAGTAAACAGATAAATATATATTTTTCATTTTCATATTTAATTGATTTGAATTTATATTATATTTATATGTAAAATAATAAAAAGTCCATTAAAATGTGAAAAGAATAATAAATAATTTCATAAATTTCATCATAATAATAAAAATAAATAAATAAATAATTGTTCATATATAATTGATTTTATATAGAAAATAAAATAATAATAAATATAAATAGTATAAATATTTAAAATTTCCCCAAATTTCATTGATTTTTATTTTTAATATATTTTATCATCATTTTATTTTTTTTATTGATATATCTAGAAGACTGACTTACCTCATAGGCCTGGGGGCTGGTCAAACATCGAGCCAGCGGACCGCAGCAGGCCGGCAGAGTGGAGGTCAAAGGGGGGCCGCTATGGGTCAGGATAGGCTTCAGGTAACTGTTATTTGTGTTAAGGGGAATAGCTCTGCTGAGGTGTCAATGTCAGGCAGACGTGTCACTTTGGGTGATGTAGAGAGTGCTTACTACATTATTTACTTTCAATTCCAAAAGCAACTGAAAACATGCAGGTATGGTAAAGTCAACTTCATGCCTTATAATTCTCTACCAATTCCTAAAAACCTTCATAGACCCAGTTCTACTAACTTTAACTGTATGCAAAAGAGCAGCTTGGACAATCTTTATGTGATCCACACAAATAAAAAAGCACTCTGTTAAAGCAAATTATGAAAAATAGGGTATATGTGGCTAAACTGCTTAATTCATAACAGCCACAAATCAACAATGACTGCAAGACACTCATCCAAGTCAAACATTTCAAAACAACCAATCAATTCAAACCATTCAAAAATAGCATTGCTTATAATGAAAGCTTCAAAATGCAGCATGGCAGCAGTGAGCACTCATCTCGGAACAGATATGATTGAGTCTCAGCCTCATAATCATGGAGTAAACAGATCATCATTCCCTTCAATAGTTCACTCAGAGTCCAGCACACAGATCTAAGCAGGACAGCTAGTACGCATTTGGCAGCAATATTGAGGTTTTTTATTTTTGACAGACGGGGATAAAAATAGAGAAGGCGGCAGTAAAGTGTCGATGGCTTGAAACCAAGAACACCCCGTGATGGATTTGGAAGCGTATAATATCTTTGAGGGGGACCTAAACTGGATGTCCCCTACAGAGCTAGAGAGAGGTTGAGAGGTACAGACTGAAAAATATCTCTGTAGGATGTCCAATAGCATGGTCTGGCACCCAAAGAAAAATAAAACAGGCAGCTGGCCTTTTGGAAAGCACACAAACACAATTTAATTCACTCCCGAGGGCCTGTGCAAAAGGAACCGAATGTTGTCGGGTAGGCTGTTGTGACAATAAGGCAGCACACTTGTAAGCTGACAAGCATGGCTATGGGCACAGAGAAAAAAAATTGCAAGCTAAGAGTCCTAATAAACATCTGACATAAGCTCTGAGGACCTGTGAGTCACCACATGTGGAGCTGGCTAGACACAGCTGTGCAGGAAGCGGATTGAGAAGTGTGTGAGAAAATGTGTGCGCGCTACTTTCACCTTTAAGCATTATTTCTAGCATCTGTGAGCTAAATAAAACCACTTTCTTTGCTATTCTATTCCTCTCGCCACCCACGACCGTCTCACTGAAAAGGTACGGCTACAGTAAACCTCTCAGCACAAAATAACTGCAGTGGATGGGCCCTGCTGAGAGCTCAATAATCACTGATTTCTTCATTCAGTACTCGAAGGCTTTGTGAAAATGGACTGCAGTCATTTCATTTGACTTTCCGTGCAAAGAATGTCAGTAATGACATTTCCAGCAGCTCGTATTGAGGTGCGGAGCTCAGACCGGAGCTTTTTTTGGAGTGGGAGTTGCGTAAGGAGGGTGAGGTTTGTCAGTTCGGGGGTTTAGAGGCTCAGTTAAGGCCTCAGAGGAACTCCAACACTGATCAAAAACAGCTATCCTATGAAATCTCAGAATTATTCATCCCTTCCCCACTCTCCCTCCGCATTTATATTCATCTAGATCCGCTTTAGCAGGTTTCATCAATATGTGTCTCCCTTTTGTCATTGTCTGTGGTGTGGGAGCAGATGTTTTTTCCTAGTCATTTGCATGGAGCCACAGTAATCTCACTGGCTAGGCTCACAGAAGAGCAATGGTGAAAGAGAAGTAATGCTCAACCGTGCTTGAGTTCCTAATGACAAGACCACAAAAGCGTGCAAGTGTGTGTTGTTGTGAATGGCATGCTGAAAAGGATACTTGTGGTCAAATGTATACCAAAGTCTAAAGAGCCAGGCACTCTCTTGCTTGGTCTTGCTCTGTCCTTCTGACGGGGTTCCATCCTGAGCAGAGAAAGAGGAAGTAAGTGATTTGTATCATCTACGACAGGGTTATGCAAACTTTTTCACATCTGTATTATATACTGTAGCTTTAGCAAATATTGAATAATTAAGAATTCAAAGCACAACTCATTGTTGTGGCAGACAAGTGAATAATTGAAAAGAAATGACTTTAGAAGTCGATATATTGTTTTTATGTTCATCACTGCATGTCACTCCATCAGTAGGCTCAAAAATGCACTGTGTATTTAAAAAAAGATTTATTATATTATATTATATTATATTTTATTATAGGTGAAGTGCATACTTTTTGCACCTCTAGTGTCATCAAACGTTAATCCACTTCTGGCCACATAATACCAGGCCATATGGAGAAATGGTCTGCCAACTTTTGAATGGGTGCAATGGGACCTGATACTTAACCGTTTATCATAAATAACAGTGCACACGCTCAATATTCATCCATATTTATTCATTGACTTGTGTAGTAAAACCTTAAGTCTCGCTCTGTTCTTCCAACAGCCACTACATTTATCCCAGTTCATCTAATCTCACGAGTTCAGCTTCAACATCAGCTTCATTGCACTTAAAGAGATTACAGATTAATGCCATCACAAACAAGCTCACAGTAACACTATACTGCAACCTACCCTAAGCTTGCTATATTCCTTTAGCGTTAATACTATAGTGTGGACCACTGTTAATAAGATAAAGTGTGTGATAAAGACAGAAAGTGTACCTCAACAAAAGTAAAACTGTAAATGTGATTTAGGCAATAACAAACATGCTAGTAAACACACTACTTGGTTAAGAAAAGTTAAATATTAATATAAATATTAAATTAAATTAAAAAAAATTCTCTTTCATAAAATTTCTTATTCAACAACATTGTTGTCTGATTAATATTATTATCTATTTTTATTAACACTGCAAGACTGCATGCACAGATTATGATTTTAACAAATCAGCATCTGGATTTGAAACATTCTTAAGAATTTTAAAAAATAAATTTCTCCTAAGTGATTTTCTTCTAGTTTTCTAACTTGGAATAGCTATATATTGTATGTGTGCATATATGGAGTATACTGCGGTCCTCTTATTTTAATGTATTTTAAACTCATGAATTATTTTTTTAAATCATTGTAAATAACCTCTTAAAGTTACTGTTTTACTTTCCAAAGGGCACTATACTTAATGAATTTACTGGGTTGTTTCAAACATTAAGCATTACAATACTGGTTACCAAGACTATATATTGCTTTACCATGTTTTACTTTTTTAATCTAGTATACTTGTAACTCTATCAGATGCTTGTGTTCTAGATAGAAATACAAAGAGACAGAAAGGCCTTTACGAGGCCAGGTGGATCCCCTCACACTCTAAGGATATTCTTTTTGGGTAATAACGACTTTCCAGAAACACACTAATGGCTGTTCAACAATTTACTCTCTGACAGTAATGTTGAGTAATAATTTACAGTGGAAAACAAAAAGGTCCTCTCTCACGAGGTATTCTTAAAAGGATAGTTCACTCAAAAATGAACATTTTGTCATCATTTACTCACCCTTACGTTGTTACAAACCTGTATGAATTTCTTTCTTCTGTTGAACACAAAAGAAGATATTTTGAAGAATGTTGGTAACCAAACAGCTGCTGACAGCCACTGATTTCCGTAGTATATTAAAAAAAAAATCCTATGAAAGTCAGTGGCTACCTGTTTGGTTGAAAGAAACTCATACAGGTTTGGGACGACATGTGGGTGAGTAAATGATGACAGAACTTTCATTTTTGGGTGAACTATCCCTTTTAGGAAGACTTTTGTGAATCTGCCTAGATTGTGGCTAGATTGTTTATTCCACCTGTTTACATCTATAAACCAACTGTGTTTACCAAGAAATGCGTTTGAACACTTACGGTCAGTCGTAAGCACAAGCACTCGTCAGAGAGGATGTTTATGTTCAAAATCAACCATTTCTTAGTACTCAGGATTACAATACTTCATAAAGGCTACTATTGTAGCATCTTTATTATTTTTAGCATCAACTTTGCACCAAAGTACCAGAACTTTGACATCCTTAGGGCTCATATCACTAGTGCATGCAGTCTGCGATATCTTCTAAACACATATGTGCTTGTGCTTTCGCAGACTGGTTTCTACTGATCTGATTTCCGTCACTGGCCTATAATGGAATGAGTTTAAACCAGGGTGAACAGAGGAGAAATGTCATTAGTTTCCAAGGTGTCCGTTCCTAATTAGCTTTGCCATTCTAATTTCAGTAACAATTCATGATATAAAAAGCCACTTGTATCTCTGTATTGGTGCATGTATTCGCATTTCGCACTTCTTAAAAAAAAAAAACAAAGCCACGGGTTTCAAACACATGCCGACAGCTAAGAGGCGTCAAGGATGTTTAAATGGCTGCTTGTGAGGGGTTCAATTTATCTTACGAAAGATCGCTCCACAAATGGCACTTAGGCAAGCGTGCAACGTTTTTTAGAGGCAAAAAACCGGAAGAAAGAATTTGTGTGTGGTTTTTATGTAGCTACATATGTGCCAGGAACAGGATGATGTGGCAGTGATTCAGAACAAGAGTTTTACATTTTCCGAAAGAAATGTTACTGATAATTGCCAGTGCAAAACCACGATACTAGAGTGTTCCTGGGTGGTTTGTAAGACATTGCAAAATTCTTCCTTTAAATGTAAGTCTATAGAACATAAGACATATTGAGACTTACTCCCTGAAGGACCTGGAAGCTGTCCCCACATGGCTGAAGATCCTGATCAGGGTCCACTCCAACTCTGAAAGAGAGAGAAACTGCACATCAGTCTGCCTGTGTGCATGTGTGACATGAGCTTTTAACCCACAGTGCATATGCAGCCAAATACGTACTGTGACCTTTTAGCAAAGCCCACAAACAGCAACACGAAGAAAAGATAAGCAGGCGAAATGGACTCAAGCAGAGCTATATTGATCATGTTATGATCTCATTTCACACAACATGCCTACCGCAGCAAGGCAAGGTTTCCACGGAGAAGTAGTTACAGAAATAAATCATAAGGTCTACAGGCAATTCCACTCATTTGTTTTCCACAGCTGATCAAAGGCCTAAACTTCTAGGTCAATATGTTTTTGACATCATCTAATTTAAATAAAAACTACAAAGAAATAGCATGTAAAAACAACATGAACAAGGGATGAACAAAATATCAAAAGTATCTTTGATATATTAAATACATGGTTGTAATGTACATAATATACTGATTTTAGTTTTTACTTACACTTCTAAGTCGGAAATAGTATCAAATATTGACCATTTTGGTTATAGTGTTATTTTTAACTAAGCTCAAATAAATTAATAAAGCTAAAATAAAATGAAATATCAATATTAGATTAAAAAAACATTTTTAAATTATTTAAGCTGAAGTACTAAAATTGCTAAAACTAAAACTGAAATAAACTACATTAAAGTTAAAATATTTTTTTTTAAAAACTAATAAAAAAGACAAAAACAAAATTACTAAAACTAAATTTAAAAAAAAAGAAAATATGAAAATAAAAGGTGATTAAAAAAATATTAATAAACCCTATAATAGTATTTATAATATTTGTTATTGGCCGTAATATTATAATAATTATTGGCTTATCGGATTTGGTATCAAGCAGTATTTTAAAGGGTTAGGTCACCCAAAAATGAAAATTCTGTCATTAATTACTCACTCTCATGTTGTTCCAAACCCGTAAGACCTTTGTTCATCTTTGGAACACAAATTAAGATATTTTTGATGAAATCCGAGAGCTTTCTGACCCTTCATAGACATCAACGCAACTGACACATTCAAGTCCCAGAAAGTTAGCATGGGCACTGTTAAAATAGTCCATGTGAGATCAGTTGTTCAACCGTAATTTTATGAAGCTACGAGAATACTCTTTGTGCACAAAGTAAACAAAAATAATGAATTCATTCAACAATTTCTTCTCTCAGTCTTTGATGCGCGTTCAAGAGAGTACCACGATGTATGCGTGTGCATTCCTCTGCTTGAAAATATTGTTGAATAAAGTCATTACTTTTGTTTTCTTTGCACACAAAAAGCATTCTCGTAGCTCCATAACATTATGGTTGAACCACTGATGTCACATGGACTGTTTTAACAATGTCCTTACTAACTTTCTGGGCCTTGAACATGTCAGTTGCGTTGTTGTCTATGCAGGTTCAGAAAGCTCTCGGATTTCATCAAAAATATCTTAATTTGTGTTCCGAAGATGAACGAAGGTCTTGGAACGACAAGAGTGTGAGTGAGTAATGACAGAATTTTCATGTTTGGGTGAACTATCCCTTTAATATTCGTTCATCCCTAAAACATGAGTGTTTTTCACTTTATGCCAAAACTGTCTTTTCCTGTGTAAGTGAACGGTTCTTGGCCAGAATAAACTGCAAAGTGGACCAGACTCCATCTGGATCAGAGACCAACCTTGTGTGGAGAGCCAGACATGTTCTCCCATTCGCTTGACTGGCTGAAATATGAGCAGAACCCAGCAGACCTTTAGAGCTCAGAGGGTGAGATTTTGCTGAGATAAGTGATACACTAGGTGAACTTTCACTCTGGCCTTCAAGTACATTTGCTGATCTTTGATCCTATGGCTCGTCTTTCATTCTCCCTCTCAATTAAAACAGTGGATATGCTGCGGCCACTGGCTTTTGAACCCCAAGGATCAACAGAGACTTCATTGTGAAGTCAGACAGAGCTTGAGGGTTAGCAGATGCTCAGGCGTTCTGAGCCTCTAGTGCCCCCCATGTGGACAAGTGCCAATGAAAACAGAAAGAGCTGACTTATTATCTGTCTTTGCAATGACAAGCAGTTAAAACTTCACTGAACATCTTATCTTTTTACAGTCAGCGAGGAATATTTGTTTCTCAAGAGGTTAGTGAAAAAAAGAGTTAACATACTTCTGCCAACACCAGAGTTTCATTTCTGGGTGACAGACCGGGTGTCTTAACAAGCTGCTGTTGTTTCTACCACGTCTAGAGGAGAACTGTCTGTAAGGGGAAGATTTGCTTACACACAAGTTACACTGGGAAATGGGAAACAGTGGGGAAGGAAGAAGCTTGATCTTTATTTATGTATTTGTGGTAAAGACTTGCAAGTTGAAAAGGAATAAAATTGAGGGGCTCAGAGGAGGAAAAGCAAGAGACAAAACAAAACAGGAAATGAAACAAGGAAATCGAAGAATATCTTGGAGTTAAATAATAGAAACAATAGGCTAACTGCAGCTGGAGGGTGGGCTACATTACAGGGTCACATGGAGGTCAGAGGAGCCAGTTATGACAACAAAAAAAGCAAAGATTGAGGAAGAAAGAGTACTAGGAGTCACTCCTAACCACAGTCTACACAGTATGCACACGCCTGTGCAGAAAGCATATAAGCGTGGTGGATACCGAACATTTCCTTCCTGTAAGACGGACAGAGCAGCTCTCGCTGTCAGCCTGTGTATGCGGTTGCTAATGCACTGAAGCCAAGCAAGCCGAGGGCAGCAGACTGTTTTGAATGCAGGTATAAGAGGAAGCTTATTAATTTCGAAAGACTAATCTTTCTTTTGATGCCTTGGTATTACTCATCTGCAGTCTTAAGCCAGGAGGGTGTCAAGTCTTTGCCAGTGAGCTTTGTGTACAGATTTCCTTTAGCACCCCAATGTGAAAACAGGAGTGACAGCGCACACACATTCTTTTAAAGTGACTCCCACCAGTTTTAAATACAGCCTTGGAAGAAATGCACTGGCACATCATGGAGACTAACCACTGAGAACAAACATTTGAGTGTGCAAAGGAAGTTAACTGCTTATAAAGAGGTGCTGTAATGATATATACTGAGTAGAAAAGGAGAAGAAGATTTTTGCAGGAGCAGAATAGATAGCAGTGATGTATTTGGAGCAGAGAAATCAAATAAAAAATATATAATAAAATACAATAAATTACACAATGTAAAAAAGGGACTGAATATGGACGATATACTGTATACACCCTTCGTGTGTGGAGAGACTCTTGTGAAGAAAACCAGACAAAAGCGACAAATAGAAAATATACATTTGTACTTAGTTCTGTATAAGCACTTAATAGAGTAAACGTGTATATCAGATAAAAAGTTGTGGAATATTTTAAAAAATATTCTTTAATATTTTAAATGTTGTTGAATGTTATGGTATTAATGCCATCTGTAAACACAGAGAAAAATATTACATTAAAAATATAGATATTTGCATTGATATTTTCAGCCCAGTCACTGTGTCCAAAATTGTTGATTTCAGATAGGAATTTGCATTTCCGTACATCACTGTAAAGAAAAACAGGATAGGAACAGGAGCAGAACAGATTTCGCGGGAATATTGTAGGAAGAGGACTACAATAGAGTCTTAAGCAATCAAGAGATATGTGCTTTGATTAAAGCAGAAGCCCAGACATTACATTATCAAACGCCCACACAGACGACTGCTTCTAATGTGCATTTCACCAGGTGAAGTCAAAAGGTCACCACCACCTGTACAAGAGTTCAAAGTCCATCATCACCTGACGTAATTCCACAGTCTACGCAGCCTCTCCTTCTCTGTAGCAGACGTCTCTCCAACCCTGAGCACAACACAGAACTCTTGAGACCAGCCCTGCAAACATCAAACATCCTAACAGCTTCTACTGAGAAAAGACTTCAAACTCTGAGGTTTCTCTGACTGCAAAGATTGCTCTTTTTGTCTATGTATTGTTATTTGTGTTTCTTGGTACATACAGTCAAATCAAAAATTATTCAGACACCAGATATCGTTTTTACTAGTGGGGTCAGGACACTAATTCATTCATTTATGTAAGTGAGGATAGCAAAATAAAGTAAACTTAGTAGATATATTATACCCAAAAATTCTTCGTACAGTGTACTACCAGTAAAATTGATAAAAAATTTGATTTGACACCTTGACCATGTTTTGTTACATACCTTTCTATTAAAGTTATCTGACATTATCACGATTAATTTGTTCTGACACAGTT
>JAFVLL020006763.1:0-38716 GCA_021397915.2 Tor tambroides
ACAGCTTTCTGGCTGCAGCGCGTCAATCACGCTCGTCAGGAAAGTGAGTGAAACACACACAAACACAAATTTTTATCAAATAATACGGCATTAATTGCGGTTCACTTCCGTGATTTGGTACGACTGCGTTCACATCAGCGGCGAACTGTACCGGAGTTCACATGAACCGAACCCCAGACCACCCTTTTTAAGCGGACTCGGGTACGGTTCGCGGGTGCGCACCCGAGGTCGGAAGACAGCATTCACATCATCCGAACGAACCGAACTCTGACATCAATCGAACCCGGGTGCACACCAAAAGTGCTAGTGTGAAAGCGCCCTTAGAGCAAATATTTAGGAGTCCTAAATTTAGGACTGACACGCCCATTATTTTTAAGATTTTCTCCTAAATTGAAATTAAAGTTATGAGCTACTTTTAGCCTTAAGATGTTTTGTGAATACAGGCCCAGGTTTTATACATGGCTCTAATATAGCAATCTATTCAGCATTACTTGTATAGTAGTAAATGTGATTTTCCATGTGATTTTCTAGAGATCATTGACACTTACACCATACAGATATGATGTACAAACTGCAGAGTGAGGGACAGAAGTTTGTTGTTGGTGTTTGCTCCAAAAAGTCCATCATAGACAACCTAAACAAACAGACAATCACTGTTACGACATTCTTTAAACAAGTTAGGACATATTACTTGCCTGCCCCTATTTGTCTGTTTCAACATGCATCTCAGCTGTATTCATTTTCATTCTGTCAAACATTATCAATCTGACCTGTATGTTAGCAGGAAAGCACTCAGCAGCCAGCCTGGAGCGGAGAAGATGAGGCAGAATCTTCATCTTGACTCTAGTGCTGACCGGCTCATGCTTCAGCTCCTGTTTGACTGTGGCACCCTGGGTAAAAACACACATTATGTAGAACACCTTACTGAATATAAAAGTCGAATCCCTCGTGTGTAATGAATATACTTACTTTGGTTTTGAGTGGAATATCACCCAGGTAAACTTTATACATTTTGTTGATAATGAGTGGATTGTTCCAGTCAATAATGCTGCAGTATAAAACAGGACACAAGAGATGAGTTTCAATATCAAGGCCTCATGATTTAATTTGACATATCATCACAGAAAGCCTCACCTCTGCTTGCTTTTCAGTTCCAGATCAGCCGCCGTGGCGACACTGTGTCTGGTGTCACTTGAAGCCACAACTAAGTGAATGACCGTTTCAACCTCAGGCACCTGCTCTGCCTCTATGAACTTCACAATTCCCAATTTACACTGCAAACACAATGATGAAGAGGTTACTTAGTGAAGAATCAGAAAGAGTAAACTGGTTATTTCAGTTCATACAATTCTGAACAACAGACAGAAATGAAGCAAAACATCTCCCATTAAAAAACAACGAATATCCTCCAACATATTTTCTTAGCAACCTCACCTGCTCCAGTTGCTCTGGACTCCACTGAGCTTCTCCAATGACTCTTTTAACTGCATAAACGCTCATTCCTGGAGGAGGCTGAGGGAGACCTTGTGCTGACGCGGCTCCTGCTCCAGATCCCCCTTGTGGAGATGAAGGAGCCGGACGGCTTGGAGGCTCGTTTAACACAAACCTTGATATAGTTCGAAAGATAGAGTTAATGGGATTCATGAAAACAGCATTAACATTACCAACTACAACTTACTGTACACATCCAATTGACATACCCATATGGCATCAGAAGAACATCAAGCATGAACTCTAAGAGTTGTTGTACAGTTTTGGGCCTCTCCGTCAGGACAAATGGGGAAGCTTTAGATGGCTCTGATGGATATTTCATATGATACAGTGTAGGGATCAGCAGGTGCATCAGACTAGAGGGAGAAGACAAAGAAAACAACAATACTGTTCAATACTGACATTTAATGCATGTGTAAATATTAATATAGAAATATGTATATATACACTGCCATTCAAAGGTGTGAGGTCTGTAAGGTGGTTTTTTTTATGCTTTTATTCAGTTTATTATACTTGTATAATATTTTTTAAACAAAACTCTATTTCTAGAATTCTATTAGAACAAAAGTTCTATTTCAAATAAATTTTGTTCTTTTGATCTTCCTATTTATCAAAGAATCCAGAAAAAAAATATATCGTGGTTTCCAAAAATATTAAGCAGCACAACTGTTTTCACCATTGATAATAATAATAATAAGAAGAAGAAGAAGAAAAAAAATATTTTAAATATCACATTAGTACTGCCCTTCAGTTTCAGGGAAGATAAAATAAGTATAATTTACCCTGACTTTTTCTAAAAAAAAAAAAAAAAAAAAAAAAGTTAATAATTAAAATGTCAGAAATGCAAGAAATTTTATTTATATAAATTCTCTCTAATGAAAATGAAAATCCTGATTCTTCACTACATCACCAAATCTGTATATTCTGAAGAATCATGTGTCACTGAAGACTGGAGTAATGCTGAAATATCAGCTTTGCCATCACAGTAATCAATTAAATATAAATGAAAATAGAAAATACTTGTTTTAAATTCTAATAGTATTTCACAATATTACTGTTTATACTGTGCTTTTAATCAAATAAATGCAGCCTTGTTGAGCATAAAAGAAACTTATTTCAAAAATATTAAAAATTCTTACCAACCCCAAACTTTTAAACAGTAGAGTATATAGTTAATAATAAATACATTTCATTAGACAATACTATAAACGCGTTTATAACCAGCTACATTCTACCTTAATAATGAAAACACCATTGTTTCATTTCAAATGAAGCTGAAACTAACCTGTCCTGTTGAGGCTGAGGTTTGCCTTCCATTGCTGTGAGTAGAGTAGGTGCAAGCTCACACTGTTTGGACACCTCTAACCTAGGATAGCCCATCTTTATGTAGATGATAGTGAAGTTCTGCAAGCACAAACACAGTCATGACAATCAAGCTCTTACTTCATGGGAATAAATTCAAAATAAATAGGTGACACATCTCAAGGTTAATAACATTAAGTATTGGCAGTGGTGATAGTAACATGGGGATACGATCATACCGTGACAAAAGTTGCAGCAGCAGGGTCCTGATACTGAACCAACAGTGTCTCTACAGGAAGCTGAATCCTGGGTCGACTCTTTATCCTTTTGTTTAGGTGTACCAGCAACTCCATAACCTGGAGAGGGCAATAAAAAAAATCCAGTTCTTTAATAGATCTTCTTTGAAATTATTCTCATGGGTCCTACATTCATTTTTTCTATTAACGTTACATTGTTTTACAACCCCTACAGATCCAAGGATCATCAAGCAGACCACAAGTCAACACAGGGACTCCCATAAACACTTTATTAAAACTTCCATTAAAAACATTAATATTTTTTTACACATAGTTTGTAATACGCAAAAGATCATTCTGTATAGACATTATGTGAGCAGCCATCTTTCGAATTTTGTCTTTGAACTTCCGTTTTTGTGGTAGCTGTAGTCCATGCATCCCCTTTGAAGAGTAATTAGCTCATGAAGTGGATTTAATTGTTGTAGAGGTAACGAACGTTATCATGTGCATTGTAATGTTCGAAGCAGATGTCATAATAAATGTCAAACTGGGAAGATTTTAAAAAGAGCAGTTCATTCATAAATTTGGACGACGTAACCTTCACACTGTGGAAATACAAACCAGAATACAGAAAACAACAAGTGCAGCACTGAAAAGGGGCGGGGCTACATCTATATTTGAACCGTTTACAACAGTGACTGTATGATTTTGAGATCCATCTTTTCACACTGATGGCAACAGATGAACTTATATGCAACCACTACAAAGACTCAAAACATTCACTTATGTTCAAGAAGGAAACACAAAGCATTAAGATTTTTTAAACAGGGTAATCATGCGTAAGTTTTTTCTTATTTTATATATCATATTTTTCATGTAATAATTTCAGAGAAGTTTCAAAGAAGATTAGAATTAGAAATGTCAGAAATGCAAGAAAATTATTTTATATGCATTTTCTCCACAAAACTGACAATTCTGATTCTTTACAATGAACAGTTTTCTTTTTCCTCACACACTCACTTTCTTGCGAACCCCCTCTTGCACACTGGATAGTTTGAGGAGGACAGGAGGCAGGAATTTGGATATAATATCCTGCAACTGCTCATCTGTTTCTGCATGACCCAAGCGCAAAAACACACGCTCCAACTGGTCTATAATGGAAAACAAAGAGAAAGCAGGGAAGTAAGTGACAGACAGAGAGTTCAAAATGAGCAGGGCTAACGTACCTATTTTCAAATTAATTTGAATGAAAAAAATCTCACATACTTCCTATATGATCACAGGTTAATTATAAGAAGCTTATATTTTAGTTAAAACGATTTATTAAAGAGACACTGAGAATTACTGCAATGCATCTACGTCCCTTGCATAAGTGCATTTTATCGGCTTTCTATAAATCAGTTTACAATGAAAATATTAAACAAGCTTGCAATGAACAACAGAAGATAAGAATTACTGTAAATACAGATAAACGGTAAATACAGACGCTATAATCGCTAGTTGGTTAGCCTGTGATCTGAATAGCCTCACTGCTAACCAACGTTAACGTTTATTATCTACATAACTATTTCTCACGCTGTCAAAATGACAACAAGCCCTGGACCATTATGACATTTAGATAACGCTATTTTCACGGTAAAAAGAGATGGTAGTGTCCTCTAAATTACAAAAACCCCAAAAGAGGTACTTTCATTTTGGAGCATGACTGAGCATTGGGCCTCTGAAAGCAAATACTAGCCGGCTAGCTGCCAAACTGATATTCACTTTGCAAATATTTATTTATGTAATTACAGATAGACAAACAGACAGCACGGTGAACTCAGTCTTCATAAGAGTGACAAATAATGAAGAGGGTATTGAAAACAAGTATGCAGTAATGAAGAAATAACGCATGTAGAATGAGTCAAACTTACTGAGCTCGTCCTGTGCAGCCATGTTTGAAGTGAAGTAACCACCAGCACTGCCACTCCTATAGAGACAACGTCTCTCTCTCTCTCTCTCTCTCTCTCTCAATTCAGTTTTCAATTCATATTGCTTTATTGGGATGACATACTTAGATACGTATTGCCAAAGCATTGTACATAGCAGAATAAAAACAAAACAAAAATACATATAATATACATCCATAAATAAACAAAACAAAACAAAATACATGTAAAATACATCCATATATATATTTATATAAACATTAATGGTACTACTAATGCAGATGTGTTCACGCTTTACTTCTTAGTTTGTGGCATTTATAAATATGATAAATGCTACCAAATGCTATATGCTACCAAAGAGGAAGCAGGTCCTTCACCAAGTAATATTCTTAATTTGTCATTTTCATGGAGTGACTGGAACTCAGGAATAATCTGCTGTATTTGACTGTACAGTGCATCTCTTACAGTTTTTTTTAACTGCTTACAAAATATTTACTTGTCACACAATTTCTGAAAGCTGACACTCAAACACCAGAACCACACACAAAATCTGCAAAACCATATGCTAATTCTCGGCCTTTGACTTAGTTTTCAATTTCATAAAACACTTTTTGCAAAACACAACACACAATTTTCTATGTAACACACAAAATTCTAACAGGAAGTATCTTGATTTTCTTTTTAAAACACAACCAATCAAAATGCCACACTAATTCATCAGTGCTTCACACTAACTCCTCACATGTGCAAACACTCTATTCTTTACTTAGCACCAACCAATCATGGCTTTAGAATAGGCCTATAAATTGGCCAAAGGTCAATTTATAGGTTTTGAACAATGGCTGCAAACAATGCAAACAGAGTAAGGGGTGTTGGAGGGAGAGCCAGAGGACGAGGCAGAGTTCGAGGAGGAGGAGTTTAAGGAGGACCAAGGGGAGGAAGAGGATGAGTCGGATGAGTAAGGTGACAAAGAACAGGAACAAGAAGAGTGGTCTCTGATGAGATTAGGGCTACTGTCATTGATCATGTGATCAACCACGGTTTAATGATGAGAGAGGCTGGACAGACAGTCCAGCCTAATTAGAGTCGATTTACAGTGGTGGGTATAATTCAAACCTTTAGAAATGAGAACAGGTATGTACAATCTACTATAATGTAGACATGTTCTAATGTACCCATAATAGCTATTTCAGCATAACATAAGGTATACTATAAAACATATATTTTAGCATTTATTTACTGCAGTGCATTGCATGATTGGTCACAGTCTGGTGGGTTATCATACTGCACAACAGTACAGCTGACTGTAAGAAGACATTCTGACTATATTGTATAAAATAGTATATTATACTGCAATTTGTTACAGTTTCACCTTTTTCAAAATTATGTTTGGTTTCTGTCCATCTACAGATGGTTGATGTATTTCTTTTCTTTCGTACTGTGTGTAATACTGTATTCACAACCACAAATGCTTACAGTAAAAAAAAATAAAAAAAATAAAAGAAATAAATAGTTTGGTTTCAATCTTGCTTTTGTGTTTACCGTGAACTTTGCAACATCTCTCTGCCAATTACTTTCAATCTTGTACAGAAATGCACACAGGAGCTCATGAAAGAAGAGCTTTAGGTTTTGAATTACTGTGTGTATATGACATATCCAAAAATATAATATTATGGCAAAAGTGTTTGCAACGTAAGACAAATGTTTGCTTTTGAGATGTGTTTGTGATATTTTGAATGCAGTGTGTCATTTTGCAAGAGATGTGAGGCATTTTGTGTGTGCAATTCTTGGATTTGTGTGTAAAGTTTTGAAAAAAAGAGGCGAAGTATTGAAAATGTGTTTACACCGTGAACTTTACACATAGTTGAAAAAAGCTGTAAGGACGTGTATTTGTCACAATGGAGGAGAAAGTGTTCCTCCGTCTCAACTGATCCAGATCTACTGAAGCAACTTTACATTATTATCCATACATAGCCATAGTTTTTGTAATTCTCAGTCATCACTGTCTTGCTTTGAATGATTTGCCCCCCAGTGCAGAGCTTTCATTACAAAACTATAAGCAAAAATATAACCTTACTAAGATATATTTTTGGGAGATATAGCGACAACTGATGTTTATTTGCATTTTATTATTTTTATTTTTAGTATTGTTATACTAAAAATCTCTTTGATTTACATTATAAGCTACCTGAATTTCATCTATTTAGATATATTTAATCTTTTTCATCTTAAATTCCATAATTTTGCTCAGTTTGTGCCTCTGATTTTTATTTTTTCTTCCATGAGAATGAGCACTATTGTTTCATTATATCATAGTACTATATGGGCCATAAAACCTTGATGTGTCAAATACAAAACATGAAATATACACAAACTTTCCCAAGTGTGTGTGTGTGTATGTGTGGTCCAAAGTTTCAAAAAACTGTTACATTAAAAATATATATTTTTCTATTCTTTACTATTAGACTATTACTTCAAAATTAATTATAATGAAAATTCCAGTGGGAGCCCTTTGAGAATTAGCCTTCTGATAAAGTCTATAAATTGACATCACAAATGAACAGCTTTACAGGAAGTTTTAACTCAAACATGATGTGTTGATCGACATAAATCTGTATAGTGGTACCATCATGAGGATACTAAAAAAGTTAATGGGGTTTAAAGAGTATAAGGGAAGCTCTCTTCTGTCTGAGAACTTAAGTCATGGGGATGTTTAGTGGATGGTGGACTGTGGGATACAAACAGAGAAATGTTAGAGAAGATTACAAGACACAAAAAAGCAATTCAGACAGACACATAACTGTCTGTGTTCTCCAAATAGGGAAGGGAGTTTTCCCACTGCTGGCATATAATCAAATATAGCCTACTGTCTGTTTGATTTTGTTAAGCATATTTCACTTCTGTAACGTAATTAATCACACTTAGAAAGGAAATGCTATTCTGTCACATTTTTATAAAAACGTAATTCAAAATTCAAAACAGCTTTTTTTATGCTTTTACAATATTGAGGTTTATGGCAATGCTCTACTGACTGACAAGGACTTTTAATTTGAATGAGAAACGTTTGCCATTTCCTGTGCTTGCATTAATTGGAGATATTTAATAAGATCATTTCACTAGTAGAATAAATTTAGGTCAGCGTTTGCTTGCAGATATTTTGAGTTGACATGGAAGTGTAGATGAATTGAAAAATTATTTTACACTAATTATGTAAAAGCCCTTTACAAGACTAATATAGTTTGCAAATAAATAATTAAATGTATTCTGCAAGTCTAATCACAAGACACGAACGTTTTTTTCGCGCGACATGGGTGATTTTGATCATCAGCTTTGCTAACAACAAATGATGCGCGCGCCTGCAAAAGAGAAAAAGAAGGGGGGAGTTGGGTCAAAAGCTTAATATCACGTGTATTGCTGCACAGTAAAAACCATGTCGCTTAACAACTGTGTCAGACAAAAGGGAAAAGTTGTCGTTGTCGTTCGTAGAGGAACATTCCCCGCCTCCTCCTGAATGAAAATACGTGAGCCCTATTTTCCACGCCTTCAAAAACAAGGAAAATACCAAGAAATACGAGATTTTTACCGGATGGGTGTTTGGTTTCTGCTCGTAACCCAAGAGAAAACGGCCGTGATGAGCTTTACGTCTGATAAAATGCTAGCTGAACACAGTATTGTCAGAGGTAGGTTCGTTTGTTGTTATTGCGCTGAATCAGATGGCAGCATTGTAACATGTCGTTGTTGTCACGCAGATAAGAAGTTGCTGCAGAATCGATGGATGTGTTATTTTCCTTTGCCATATTTTCCTTTCCTTTGAACTTCAGTCGAATGCACCCATGACTGTTTTCATTTGTGTGCTCGTATTGCGTCTTGTGTTGCTTTGTTATTGCATGCAGGACAGGGCATTGTGATTCTGTACTCTCTTTGCCAAGAATAAATATGATAGCATGCATATTCATTTTATCGAATCATAGATATATAATATTTAGATTGCAGCAGTGAACCCATATGTTACATTTAACGAATACTATGCTCTTATTTGGAAACAGGATTTGTGAAATATAAACACACACACACACACACACACACACACACACACGCGCGCGTGTATGTGTGTGTGAAAGCAAATTTCCATTTATAATCAAATTGTTGCATAAAATCAATTTTTTATGTTCTGTCTGTTATCCTGAACCATGTCTTTCACCTTTGACCTTTGATTAGTGTTTTTCTTTTTTTTCTTTTTTTTTTTTTTGGTAAATCTATGAATCATATGTAACCTAAAATATTTTACATCATCCCATGAAATCAAAATTAGATTTATCTATTAGCTTTCTATATGCTAGTGCAGTGGTTCCCAACCTTTTTTTCATGGGCCCCCCCTACGTACACACATGGTAATCTGAGCCCCTCCCCCCCCCCATATTATATTTATACACGCCCATACATATATATGCAATAATAATAATATTTTTTTTGTCTCTTAGAAATGCACATTTGACATTGAGTTGACAGTAGTAGTTTGAGTTAGGATGCAGATGTAAATTTCATTATAAAAATAAGGAATACAATTTTTATACATATTTATTTTCTCTGTGACACTTTTTTTCCTACTGTGTTGGCAGCAAAATGTTAAACGAATTTTGTTTCTTAAGACAAAATTCGTTTAACGTTTTGCTGTCAATAAAAGACTCGACAACAGAAATAAAATAACAAATACTATTCTGTGCAGACTACACTTTTATTTGCGCCTACCTCTCTTTCTTTCAGTAGAGGAAATTTAAATTTGTGATTCTGAAAACGAGATCTAAATTTAGCGGGAGCGGTCGGGTCGGGAAGAAAATTATTCAAAGCGGACAGCGGGCGAACAAAGAGTGAATATATAGCGGGAACGGGTGGGTGCGGGATACAACCTCGCGGGATACAACCTCGCGGGAGCGGGACTTAAAAAACAGTCCCGCGCAGACCTCTAGTGTACACCTAAAAGTTGACAAAATGACAAAATTAGCAGATACACTACCATTCAAAAGTTTGGGATCAGTAAGATTTCAAACAAATGCCGTTCTTTTGAACTTTCTGTTCATTAAAAAAATATATATCAGTTTCCACAAAATTATTAAGCAGCACAGCACAGCTTTTTTATAACAATAAGAAATGTTTCTTGAGAACCAAATCAACATATTAGAATCATTTCTGCAGGATCACGTGACACTGAAGGCTGGAGAAATAGCTGGGGAAAATTCAGCTTTGCCATCACAGGAATAAATTCCATATAAAAATTTTTAAAAAGAAAAGAGTTATTGGTGAGCATAGGAGATTTCTTGCAAAAACATTTAAAAAAAATCTTACTAACCCCAAACAAATGGTATTGTATATGCATTTAAAATTAGAGTCTTTGATGACTCATCATGTACTAAACAGATTTCTGCCCAATCAGATGTTCACGAGAGAGCATCCTGTCACCACAAGTAGTAAATTGTAGTTCATGACTAAAGGCTGTTTTAAATGGTAATAATTATGATAATAAAGGACATCAGTATTTCCTCCCCAATCTTCCCGTTTCAACAGGAAATATATCAATACCGGAAAGAAAGTGTAATTGTGTATGAAATGCCTTTAACTTAAAATTGAGTGTTTAATCTTGTCATTTTACATTATTGACACACTATTTTCCTATTTTGATATTGGAAAGTTGCTTTGACACAATATGTATTGTTAAAAGCGCTATATAAATAAAGGTGACTTGACTTGACTTGGGAAAAAAAATGTAGTTATAATGATATTTATACTTTTATAGAGCAAATGCTTTTTCCCTGTTTACACTAAGGTGATCTGCCCAGGTGAGGTGGCGTGGTGCTGACAGATATGGAGGTGGGAAGTCTGCCTGTCGAGCTTTGGCGCCTCATCCTGGCATACCTGCCTCTGCCAGATCTGGGTCGATGCTGTCTGGTGTGCAGAGCCTGGCGGGAGCTCATTCTGAGTTTGGACAGCACACGTTGGCGCCAGCTCTGTTTAGGATGCCCTGAATGTCGCCACCCAAATTGGCCCCGTCGCCCCCACCTTCCCCCGGTGTCCTGGAGAGAGGCTCTCCGACAGCATGCTCTTGCCAGCCGTACCTGGACCCAGAATGGCTCGGACCTCCACTCGTCTGCCTGCCTCCATCTTTTCCGCCGGAGAAAAGACCGCAGAGTTTGGCATGTCGGGACCGTAGCAGGAGGCGGCTATGAGACTTTTAGGGGAGCGCTGGCTGCGGCAGGGCCGTACGATAAGGTGGTGCTCCACGCGGGTGTGTATGAGGAACAGGTGGAGGTGTCCCTCAAGGTGCCTGTGGAGATTGTTGGAATGGGCAAGTTGGGGGATGTGTCGTTGTTGGTTAGCTTTGATCAACAATGCCCAACAGCAAGGCTGTGCAATCTGGTGTTCATGCCAGCATGGTTTTCACCTGTGGTTTATAAGGTGAGTTTTTATACTTCCACATCAAAAGCATGCAAATTGTAACATCTATGCATATTCAACCAGAAAACACTGGCATCCATAATTGGCTGAACACATTCTAAACCCTATTAACTGGGGGCTTCATCTCATTGTCCATAAAATTTGTGATTAACTCAGCATCCAAATCTGTAATTGCTTCAGCCCCTTAAACTCCAGCAATGGTGTGTTCTTTCTCCATGTTTTCTGTGTGTCTGTCTGTGTGTCTGTCTGTGTGTCTGTCTGTCTGTCTGTCTGTCTGTCTGTCTGTCCGTCCGTCCGTCCGTCCGTCCGTCCATCCATCTGGTGATCCATCTGTTTATATTTTTCTATCTGTCCATCCATTTATCATCCAACCATCTATTCTGTGTCCATTCACCCGTCAATCTATCCATCTTTTTCCTTCTGTCTGACTTTCTGTCTGTGTATTTGTCTGTATTTATCAATAAATATAGATAAAAATATAGACAGATATACATACATATTTATCTACTCATCCATCCCTCCCCATGTAGGACATGGTTTAAGCTTGTCATTTGTTATCATCTCTTTTAACTGAAGCTTGATTAATAATAGCTCCACTGTCTTTGCCACTCTTTAAAGGGGTCATGAAGTCTAATTTTTTTTATTATTTTATTAATATGTTCCTTAAACTTATAAAATAGTAAATGTTAATCTGTTAAAGTTTTTTGCACAAAAAAATTTTCAACCCTCATTCTGAGCCTCCGTCTAAAATGACCTGTTTTTAAGGGGTGGGTCCTTTAAGCCTTGTCTAGAATCGACCACTGTTATGATTGGCTAACGTCATTGCATAGGAAACAATATCAACGCCTCCTCACTATTGTATGTGAGTTTTTTTGACAACATGATCAAAATAAAATGGTCATTTCCAGATAAAGCATTATGAAACTTACAGTTTGTGATGCAGCTGCAGTCAGATCTAGAAGAACCATCTTTCAACAAATGTTTCTTTGTGAACTCTCCATGACACTGTGCCTCGTTTACAAAACAATGTGCTCCGAACAATCCTCTGACACGATCCAGGATGCTATTAAAAATAAACTATCCTTGTTCCTTACGCTGGGATCCTTCTGATAACTGTACAAAGATTTGAACGAGCTGTTTAAACCAAACGCCTCAAAGAAAAAAAATGAGCCATTTTGGAGCTTGATTAAATAAATGCTTTGTTTATAATGAGGAGGATGTTTTAAGCTATGAAACTTGCAGAATGTTTTAATGGGACAAAGACCCCTTATATGCCAAAAGATCAAGTCAAATTTAATTTCTCATGTCATAACCCCTTTAAGACATCATACAGAAAAGAGTAAATTGATATTGAAGCACTGTTAAATTGTATTAAGATAATCGGATTCTTATTGAGACACTGTTAGCTTTCCTATAGTGCTAAAATTACATATTTTCTCTTGTTTCTTTCTTAGACATCTTCTGGTCATGTCCAGTTGGACAACTGTAACTTTGAGGGCTGTCAGCTGCACATCCGGGGTCCAGGGACGTGTCAGGCTCGTTTCTGCTCGTTTTCCCAGGGCAGCTCAGCCCATTTTCTGGGGGTGGCCATAAGTTTACTGGACAGTTGTGAGTTCTCAGGGGGAGACTCTGCCTCTGTCACTGTGGAAGGTGCTCCAGTCTCTGAACGCAACTGGGCCTTCAAACACCTGGTCGCCTTGGCCAAGACCTTCACCATGATGACTAGTAATAATGGGTCAACTGAAATATCTAATCAGGGTGGGAAAGACA
This sequence comes from Tor tambroides, assembly GCA_021397915.2. Taxonomy (NCBI): domain Eukaryota; kingdom Metazoa; phylum Chordata; class Actinopteri; order Cypriniformes; family Cyprinidae; genus Tor; species Tor tambroides. The sequence continues at coordinate 13,178 of JAFVLL020006763.1, forward strand.
GTGTGGGTGCTGGTAGTCATGTAAACAAACCTTTGGAAGGAGTTAACACAATGGAGGACTGGAATAAACAGGAAGTAAATTGGGAAGCAAACTGGGCAAAACAGAAAGGTGGAGATAGTCTTCTTTCAAGTCAGGATGGTACAATGATTGAGGAGGATGGCATGGAAACATCGAGTGAGTCAAGTGAGGAAGATGATGAGCAAGCCGGCGAGAAAAGCACAGGCTTAAAACTTTCATATGATCAGCACGGACTAGCGCATCTCTCCAAAGCAGATACGCCTGATTCTTCTGCATTTCCTGCACTGTTGAGTCTGTCTGCAGAACTGCAGAAGAATACAGAGGCGCGGTACTTGGCTGCATCCGTTCAAGGCTGCCTGCTGCGGCGCTGTCTGCTGCGCGATGGAAAAGGTGGTGTGCACCTGTGCAATTACGGTCAAGCTCGACTGGAGGCCAATGTGTTCAGAGGGCTCAACTATGCAGTGCGCTGCATCCAGAATGCCAAAGTATGTAAAACTTGCATCTTAATGGCCCTTAAAGCTGATGTGTGAAATTTTGTTGACCTGAAAATACCTTTTCCAAGTTTAATGTGCAGAGACAACTATAAGTAAGCTTTTAGTTGGCTGATTTCTCTGAAAAGTATAAATACGGCAGCTTTTGGTGCTTTGGGAAAAATTATTTACTATTACTAATAATCCGGCCCTGAGTGTTGGTCAGCCAGCATTACAATTTATTTATTTATTTATTTATTTATTTTCCCCCCAATTTTTATAATCATATTACCTTTTCCATCGTCTAGTGCTCTGCTCAATGGAAGTTACTATAAAAAATATACAATACAATACAACAATAATAATTTATTATTAACCCTAACACTGTTAAATGTAATATATAGCAAATCTCAAAATCCATAGCCATTTTGGTACTGGACAAATTCAGTTGTAGCATGTAAAATTAGGAATTTTTCATTTTAGTGCTTTAATTTGAAAAAAATAGTATAGAATTTTAATACTGACATTAATCCATCATCAGACAAAAAATGAAAAAAAAAATAAATAAATAAAATTTAAGCACCAGCCACTTTTTTTTTTCATAAAATGTAAAAATTAATTAACTTGCCATGCCATTCTGCTGGTAGCACAAAAATTACACACAACAGATTTAATAATAGTGCAATGTCATGAAATATTTTCTGTGCAAATGTCTCTGATCTTACTCTCTTTTATCTTCTTTTCATGTCCTGGTTTTCTTTCACCAATGTCTCTTTTTTTTTTATACTGTGTCTTTTTTCTGTTTAGATGGTGATGTTGCGTAATGAAGTGTGTGGGTGCAAGGCGTCTGGTGTGTTCCTGCGACTCTCTGCTCAAGGTCTCATTGCTGAGAACAACATTCATTCCAATGGGGAAGCGGGACTAGACATTCGCAAAGGGGCTAATCCTATCATACTGGTAAACATTTCTTTTAGTATGCTAAAAAAAAGGAGGAATATTTACAGTATAATTAGATAAAAGTTTTTGTTTTTCTTACCCCAATGGCAAATAGTTTTTCAGTCATGGAAAAACAATTTGCCAGTCGCAAAAAAAAGCATATGTTTCTCGTATACAGGTTTGCTTTTAAATGAATTAGTGTAATTAGGAGAACTAGTGCAGAGGAAAGTTTAGAAAATATAGTGGAATTTCCACCATGATAATTTTCTGTGGTACATTGTTTTTTTCTTTCCCTTTCTTTTTTCCTGGCTACAGTGTAATAGAATCCACAGTGGCTTGCGTTCCGGGATTGTTGTCCTGGGCAACGGCAGAGGTTCTATCCGCAGCAACCAGATCTACGGCAACAAGGAAGCTGGCGTGTATATTCTTTTTAATGGCAATCCTGTTGTCAGGTATACAGTGCAGGGGTTATTGTGTTTTATTCAAATAAAGTTGTATAACAAGAACAAAATTAGATATATTTGTTTGCTATCATTAAACTAATAAGAATGAAGATCTGATTTCTGTTTCTTTCTCTCTTTATGACAGTGGAAATCACATTTTCCAGGGCCTTGCAGCAGGAATTGCTGTCAATGAGAATGGAAGAGGACTGATCACTGGTCTGTTTGACTGCAGTACCATTTTCTCTTTGCAGTTTAATTGTATATAGGTGCTTCAAGCACAGTAGACCTTGCCCTTTTCAAGTGTTTCCTCATGCTCTTGAAACAGCTCAATTAAATTACGCTAAATCAATTTGAACTGCTGCTTTACTTCTCTCGTATCTGATAGAGAATGTTATAAGGCAGAACCAGTGGGGTGGTGCTGATATCCGTCGAGGAGGTGATCCAGTCCTCCGCAATAACTTCATCTGTTACGGCTACTCAGATGGAGTGGTGGTGGGAGAGAGAGGGAGGGGCCTCATTGAGGGCAACCACATATACGGTGTGCATATTTCATATTTATACATTTAAGGCATTTGACAGATGTTATCCAGGCTCTGTTCATTCTGTAGCTGATATGTTTGCATTATAATTTAAGTGTGTGATCAGGTGAAGTGCAACAGTGAGAAGTAATTTTACCATACACACTGACAGAAAAAATGCTGTGTGACAAAATGTCATCTAGTCAGAGCATGTTTGGCACACATTATATAGCCAGTTCGACCTGTGGCTGGGGCTATGACAAAAACCAACTCAAACACTGTGCCATAACACAAAAACCAACTAATTTTAAAAATGTTGATTGGGACACAAAAATTAGAATAAGCATTCTGTTAGATCAATTTAGTACCACACAAAAATTCTCAAAAAAGGCTTTTTAAAAATAATATAATATACTTTTGACAATAACTAATGTCATTTTGAGAATAAAGTGGTAACATTACAAGATAAAGTAGTAATATTTTGAGAATGAAGTCAAAATTAAAAAGACATTACATTATGATGTTAAAGAATTAGTTCACTTCCAGATTAACAATTCACTGATGATTTACTCACCTCCATGTCATCCAATAAGTTCATGTCTTTCTTTCTTCAGTCGAAAAGAAATTAAGATTTTTGAGGAAAACAGGAGTAAAGAGAGCTGCTTTGGAATGATTGCAGATCTGTGAAGCTGCTTTGGTTGCAGATTTGGTCAAAAAATAAAGATACTTTTTAGGTCTGATTTAGTTCCACAGTAAAATAATCACAAGAATAATACTGAAAAAAAAGGCTTTTTGAGAATGAATTAATAGTAGACCTTTGACACGTAATAAAAAGTTACAAAATAAATTGTTGACCATAATATTTTAGGAATAAAGTCAAAATTACAATGGCCTAACATTGCGATGTTCAACTCAGAAAAGAACAAAAGATAAATTTTTGGTCATGACATTGTATAATTTTGTGTTTTGTAGGGAACAGAGGCTGTGGGGTATGGGTAATGTCGTCTAGTCTACCTCAGCTCATTGGAAACCATATTACCCATAACCGCATGTATGGGCTGGCCGTGTTCTGCCGGAAGGACACAGAGTCTGCTGTGAGGCGAGAGGGCTATCGCTCTTTACAGGAAAGAGAGAGAGGAGTCGGGGTTGGAGAGAGGGACAGAGGAGGTCCTGAGAACTTCAATGAGGAAGGAGAACTGATGGCATGGGAAAGCGATATCGATAGTGAAGATGAGCGCTTTTCCTCTCGACGGCCAATCACAGTTGCCCTAGTGGAAAACAACTGCATTAGCCACAACGGAGGTGAGTTTTTGTAAAATATAATTTCTGTGAGGTATAGACTACAGACTTTACAAAGGTAAGTATTGTAAAAAAGTACTAATTCACATAATATAATATATATCCAACTTTATATATAGAGATGGGAAATAAAACCGTTTATATTTTTGTGAAAAAAAAAAATAAATTACGCAGCAGAGATTTGCTATATAGTATATGTATATTGTCATCATTATTTGGTGGCCCTTGGTATCAGAAAGTTGTAAAACCCCTAGTCAAGTTCACCCGATCATATTAGATTGACAGCTCAGCTCACCCACTTCTGTATCCTTTTTCCTCTGTCTCTCCAGCTGTTGGAGTGTATGTGAAGAGCAGTGAGCCTCTGAACGTGGTCGCCAACATGGTGAACAGTAACAGAGGAGACGGCGTATCTGTCATTCAGAGCGCTCAGCTGACACGCTTAGTTGGAAACTGTGTCCTCTGTAATGGCTGGAGAGGAGTGGCTGTGGACAGAGAGTGTCGAGTAGAGCTGCGTGGCAATGGGGTTTATGGCAATAACTGTCATGGTGTCTGTTTCCGAGGCGATGGGCTGATTATGGAAAATGATGTGGTCGGAAATAATGCTGTTGGAATTCGAGTGATGGACAATGCAGATGTTAAAGTGAGTATGCTTCATTTTTACTGTCACATGGTTGAAAAAGTAAAAGGATACAGTGGCTGTGTCCGAAATACAGATGTGTTTGTGTCGCATCTTGCCTACTAATATGAGAGATTAACAGATACTGTTTTTAAGCCCAATATTGATACTATTTTTAATTATCTGAGAACATATTTGCAGAACTGATTTTTAATAGTTTATTTAAAATTTTTGACAATAGTAATGTAAATAATAATAAAATGATAATAGACTACAGTAAAATTATCAATACAACCTTTCTTCTTAATAATAATAATAGACTACAATAAAAATATTGATAGCATTGTTCATTATTAATAATACTACATGTATTATATTAGTAATACATGTGTATATAATAATAATAATTATTAATATTATTGTCAAGAATTTCTGTCTGTTGTAAGCATAAATTACAAAACTGAAAAAAAATAAAACATTTTAAAATATTTCATAAAACTGTAGAATTACCTTTAGGCATCATAGATGTGCCCCTAACTGATGAAGAAGTTGGGTGTATTTATAGATGTGACTTTTCGTTTTAATGGGAAATAAGCTTTGTAATCATTAAATATTAATGTAGTTATCACTAAAGCCTACCTTTATACAAAAGCACTGGTTGTGTAATTATTGATTGACAGGGCCGCAAAGCCTTAGGTTTTGGACACAGCTCATGTACTGCTTAACCTACAGTCCCTGCTATCAGATGCTGACATTTGCTTTGTGTTCTTCAGGTATTGAGGAATCGTGTTCAGGCGTTGCGGGGTTATGGGATTTCTGTAAAGGAGCGGGTCCGAGGTGTGGTTCAGGAGAACCTGGTTTATCAGAGCCACTCTACAAGTACTAAAACCCCCATACGGACAAACAAACAGAACCTGGAGTGTGTTGTACTTAACAACTCTCTACTCACACCCAGGTTAGATACACTCACATGTCATAGGCACAAAACTCTATATGTAGTTTAGAAGAATAGGCCAGTTTAATATATCTACAGTATATATCATAATATATAGTGATGCACCAAAATGAATTTTTTTTTTTTTTTTTTTTTTACCAAAATTCATTATGCCGAAAGCCAAAATTGACAATAATGTTTATTTAATAATCAATTAATTAATCAAATGTATTTAATAATTGACACTAAAATAATTTGTATATAAACATTTAAATTACAAATTAAATGTGCTGTATGTAGGATTGAGCCCCTTCTCCTCAGACTTGACGCACACACAGGTTGCCAGATTAACGACACCAACAGGAACGAGCGCACATGACCGTGGATGAAATGAAATACGCTGTGTTTTCCGCCACCTGGCAACCCGGGATGCCGAAATACAATTGGGTAAACTGGCAGTGGGCGGGTTTCACAAACCATAACAAACACAGACATTCCGGGCCAGAATGCACATTTTCAAAGGAGAATAACTGACTGTAGCATTGTTTTTCAGATAAACAAGTATGTTAACTTAGCATGTTTCTTAAATATTTGCAGACATATTATGGTATTTTTATGCTTTAGTAGAGTCAAAATCCTACATACAGCACCTTTAAGTGTTTTAATCAACTTAAGGATATAAAATGGACATCGCTATGGACATCGAAAGACTTTCCTGAGATAAATGTAACCTTACATGACATTGTTTACAAGCTGTTTTATTGACGTCTTTCTCTTCTGATGTTCATTCCTGTTTATTTTCTGCTGTAACTAGTAGTAAAGAGGAAGAGATGATTGGTTCACATTTTACCCTTCCAAAACGGTTTCAGGCAAAATGGAAAATTCATTTTCCGCTTAATATTTTTGGTTCTGTGCATCGCTAATAATATATGGTACAATATATTTGATCTGTATTACACTTTCTGTCCTAGATCACAAGCACTTTGGGCCTTGGATAATCCACCTCCTCGTCCCCACAATAGTAACCCTTCTAGCGTCACCCCCTCCACACTTCCTGCTCACCTTGCCACCACCATGACAAACAGAATCACTGCCTCTGTAGAAAGTGGTTGCCATAACAACGGCAGCATCTTTTGCTCAATTTTATGAGGTACATATTTCCTGGCTTTATAGCTCCACAACATCAGATGGATATTCCTACAATGTTCCCTCAATGTGAACCCTGGGTGAAGGAGGACACAGAGGAGGTGAAGACACTGCTTCAATGTTGGATGGATGATGAACAGTCAGATTAAGTCTCAAGCACATGACATTAAAATCATCAAAAAGCACTTTTTTAATATGATTAACCAAAGGTAGGTTTAGTAGTCCGATAATCAAACTTTAAAGGATTAAGACCACCTTTTTGATATACCTGGACCTGAAATGAATCAGTCCACTCACTCTAAATTGATCAATGTTTACGAGCAACTTATTGGAGTTTGGATTTTATCATGTACCTGAAGTCTGGCTGGCTACCAATCCAGCTGAAAGCCCGTTCAGTACAGAACAGTTTTCTGCTGGAAGCAAATTACTTCAAATCAAGCTTCTATTTAACAAAATCAATTTAACATGAATCAGTAAGATACATGGATTTAATTGTCCAGTGGTTCTACAGGCTGTTATTATCATTTTAGACATTCACACACAGTCAGGAGGGAGAAAGAGACACAAGGGAAGTTGAAGTGAGAGACATGTCACGTGGCTTACTCTCTCTCTCTCTCTTCCCAAAAGACCAGAACCAGTGCTGAAAATAGAAGATAAACAAATTCAGTGCACCTTGGGAATTGTAGTCCTGCTGGCTTCTGCTGAGATTCTGTAATGGACAAGAACAAAACAGCACGTACCGAGATGCAGCCAATCATGAGTTGCATTACATCGAGCGGCAATATTCAGCTTTCCTACAAAAACACTCCTGTTTTATGTACATGTGCACATTATTGAAGGGTGAAACTGAAAACTGCCTAATGGAAAGATTTGAAGATTTTGCAAGAAAATTTTTGAAGAGACAATTCAAAGATCCTAAAGGGATAGTCTAACCTAAATATGAAAATGTTGTCATCATTTACTCTATCCTCATAACCCCATGTCATTTCAACCCATTTTTTTTTTTTTTTTTAAATATGAAGATACTTAGAAGAATACTGGTAAATAAATAGTTTCGGTTCCCATTGACTTCCATTGTATGGAGAAAAAAATACATATAGGTGTAGAACAACATGAGAGTGGGTAAATAATTTTACATTTTTTGTGAATTGTCCCTTTAAATGTGATTTCATAGGCACTGACTGAATAGGCCTATCAATGAATCATTTATTTGAACTGTATAGCAGTAAAGAGTTTCACTGGCATCATGTAATGGAAACATTCAGATATGCAATGGTAGCTGTTTTACTATTTTGGAGACTGGGAGCAAGAGTTATCATATCTAGATTATCATTCACAGCTAAACTCAAGCTTTTGAGCCCTGTTATAATGTCAAAAAAAAACCTTGGTAAGAAAATAAGAGACTAATGATAAATTGTAACTTCAATCAGTCTTCAGGTAGTTATCCTAAAGTAGTCACAGGGCTTAAAAGTGGTTGGATTTCTTAAGAGACCTTGGCTATGTTCTGAATGGAATACTAGCTTACTATTTACTAAACTTTGCAAAGTATACACTTTAAATTGCCTGTTATTCTTTAAAGATGATAAAACTAGGTATAATTTTGAATCCACAAACACTCATTGACCTCATTGTATGTGAGTGGCGACAAGTTGTTGACTTGAATTTTCAAGGTTATTTTGCAGTTTAAAAATTATTTTTTTGTGTAAAAATGTCTACATTTGGCAGTCTGATCAAGTAAGACTAATAAGATGCTGTAATTTCTGTTCATTCATTATACTGGAACTTTACAAGTCATTGCTTGTAAATGTTGGATGATTCGGTATCATGAACATTTGCACACTATACATAGTATACATACTGCAGGAATAGTATGGAAGTATGCCATTACGAACATAGACCATCACTAAAATAATGGGTCTTGTGATTTCCTCCCAGAACAGTAGACCTTATTTATCAAAAGGTAGCCATCTTCTGTTAGATTTACAGCAGGCTGTTATTATTTTTGTAATGTTCTCATATCAACTGCTGGTTTGATTTGTAAAGTTAGGGTGACCATACGTGCCATTTTTTCCGGACGTGTCCTGGCCAGGATTTCTATAGTGCCTAAAATATCTAGGTTTTGGCTTTGTTTGTGTGTGCAGACCGATCGGTGTATGACATCAAAGTACCATACAGACGGTTCCTTATGCTTTCAAAATGCTCTCGAGGTACTTTGATGTCAAACACTGATCGGTCTGAGCCGCGCTGCTTTTAAGTCGAACATACGTGTAATTGCATCGCTTTGACCGTAGATCCCACCTTCTCACACACACCATGATTGGTCCATTATGTACAATGCTTGCATGTTATTGGTCAAACTACTTTTCGATCATTACCTTCAGCAAGCATGAAAACAAAGCCAAAACAAATCCTGGCAAGGACGTGTCTGGGAAAAATGGCACGTATGGTCACCCTAGTAAAGTGCAATATGTATCTACTAAAATGTGCCTATTTTTACAGTATGGTTTTTATACTTATTGTGCAGTATAAATATAATGGCTATCATAGCAAATTGGCTGATTTCTGCTATTTTTGTCTGTAGTTGTATACTGCATAGACATGGATTTGATTCTTAATACCAAAGACATTTTTCATAATCCTTGTCTGCTATATAATAACATCAATCAACATAGGTGTAATTCCTGTCACTTACAGTCATCTCAGGTATATGCAAATTGAATGCAATCTATTTGCATCAGGTTGTTGTAAAACTAATCAGAACACAGGCAATTCCAATTTCCGTTAACTGAATAATCCCATTTATTTTCAATTCAATCTTACAAGCACACTGTAATTTTAAGACGTGCAGTTACAGTTTGTTCCCAGCTTAGAAACATCCTTAGTTCATCCTCTTGCGTTTCCTGCGTTCCATACGTCGATCGTAATGCACCAGTGGAAGCACCAGAGAGGCCATCCTGTGCTCCTCCTGTGTCCCGGCCTGTTCTCTGCTGTGGGCTGACTGACGGGACAGGGTCAGCCCCATGGCCTTGGCCAGCTCCAACATTCTGCACACAAACGGTGTCAAAATAAGGATAATAGGGTTTTAGAGCAGTGTTTCTCATCCTTTTCGACTCCAAAGCAGACTTTTGTCTAAAACAACATTTGTAGGCACTCCTAACTAGAAGTGAGTTTACACAACACCATTTTCAACTAAAAATGGGAAACTTTATGTGGTTTGGCTGTTCATTTACATGACAACAGTGTTTTGGGGGCCTAAAAATGCAAACTTTTGAAAAAGGTTTCATAGAAGTTTTAAACAGTACCATTATAATCCCCATGCAAACTACATAAACTAATTTGTGAAAACTGTGACATCATGAGCATTTGTATTACCGGTTACTTAAAACACTAAAAATAGTGTTACTTTACAAAGTGATATTGCCAACTACTGGCCTGGCATGCATAACAGTGTTTTAGTCATTTCGCGGATCCATGTGAATGAGGACTGTTTCAACAACGTTATCACACGGTACATAAAACTTTTCAAAAGTGCAAAGATTTTTTTTTTTTAAATATTTTTAGTATGTCACTGTCATGTAAACATACCCCAAGATGATATTCTTTTATATACATTTTAATTTAGATTACAATAAGACCTTACAATAAGGTTCTTTTTGTTAATTACTAACAATAAAAATTAATAACTAACAATAATATTTCCAAAGCATTTATTCATCTTATGGTAACTTCAACCTTTACTAATCCATTATTAAAATCAAAAGTTGCATCTGTTAATATTATTTAATGGACCTGAACAAACAACGAACATTTTTATTTTTATTAACTAACGTTAACTAAGACTAATAAACACTGAAACACTGTGATGTACTGCTCATTGTTAGATAATACAATAACTAAAGTAAACTAATGGAACCTTGTAAAACGTTTCCAAAAATACTTTAATATATTTAAATAATTTTAACACTTATTGGGAACCACTGTTTTAGATCATCACAAGAAAGCAAACACAAATTGTGAATATCTAGTTCCACAATTAAATATATAATAATACTTTGACTTACTTAGTATCACTGATACCCATGTCTCTGTGTAGGAGTGTAAGGTTAGCCGTCTGATCACCCATGTGCAGCAGTAAAGCCAAACAGTGAGCAGCCAGTTTCATACGCATGGACGACGACACAGTGTTCCGGAGGCTGTCGAGACAGGCAAAACTTGCATTTATATATGGCATTTGTCTGAAATTTCTGAGTTTAAAACAAAAAAAAAAAAAGATGAAGGCAAAAATGAAATCAACAGACTGCAGGACTGTGTGTAGTTAGGAGAATACATACCTGCCTTGGTGGAAACTCTCCACTGTGAAATTCTTCAGCACATTGTTGATAATGATTCGGGGACATCCATCCTCAATACCAACTTCAAATGAGAGTAAAAACAAATTAAGTGTATTAAAGATTTAAAGGGCACCTATTATGCCCCATTTTACAAGATGTAATATAAGTCTCAGGTGTCCCCAGAATGTGTCTGTGAAGTTTCAGCTCAAAATACACCCAGATCATTTATTATTGACATTTTTTACATCATCTGATATGGCAATGATATGACGGATATGACAATATTTGGCTGAGATACAACTATTTGAAAATCTGGAATCTGAGGGTGCAAAACAATCTAAATACTGAGAAAAATCGCATTTAAAGTTGTCCAAATTAAGTCCTTAGCAATGCATATTACTAATCAAAAATTAAGTTTTGATATTTACGGTAGGTAATTTATGGTACAAAATACTTTCATGGAACATGATCTTTACTTAATATACTAATGATTTTTGGCATAAAAGAAAAATGGATCATTTTGACCCATACAATGTATTTTGGGCTATTGCTACAAATATACCCGTGCTACTTATGACTGGTTTTGTGGTCCAGGGTCGCATATTTTGAAAATGCCTATTTTGAGTAGAAGCAGAAACACTGTTTTCGTGCATGTATCTTTAAATGCAAATGAGCTGCTGCTCCCCACACCCTTTTCTAGAATAAGGCTTCCTTTACAGCTCGTAACTCGGATACCCTGCCAAAAAACGTCTGTTTAATTTTGATTATGACTATCAAGCTGAAATCATGCGTTTTAAAGCCATATCAGTTTAAATTTCTGATATAGGGTTTTCTGAGCGCACACATCCAAAGCACACGCACAGAAACTGGCTGTACTAAACCAAGTTCTCTTTCATGTCTTATTGCACTTAAACTGTCAAATACACACAAATTTATGTTAAAAACATGCATATATTACAAAAACACAGTCGGTTATGTCTATGAAGTTAAACACCTGGGAAAGAAATCGTATGTTTATATTAGATCTGTGTAACTGCAGCATAATATACAAGTGACAGCAGCGTAATATACAGTATATACAGTACCCAAACAATAAAACAAGCAAAAAAAAAAAAAAACACTCACTGCTCTGGACTGAATAACATCTATAGCTTTAATAAGGAGACATTTCTTACTTGAATGCTGCTTTTAAATGCTTTAGTGTGAAGATAAAAATGGTAGATAGTGTGTGGCTCACGCAGTGTCCGTCAACAGTCATGGGTGGGGCTTGTAAAATGTGGCTTCACATTTTATGAATTCTGCAAACAGCTTGTTCTGAGACACTGCTTATGTTTTATGGGGATTAAAAAAAATTAGAGGGTGGATTTTTATCATAATAGGGTGGTTATGTACACACACCGTCAAAACATTTTATGTTCAAACAACATTTAAAAGTGAATTTTGCATAATAGGTGCCCTTTAAAAAAAAAAAACACACAATGGCCATATAAAATGAGCTGAACTAGTTGCAGAGACACAGTAATGAATTCTTTGTTTATTTAACACTCACATTTGAAGGAGAGACGTTTCTGTAGCGAGGATTTGATAAGGAAGGAGAGGTACCAGACACATCGAGACTGTCTGTCACGAGCTGCATCCTCTTTGGGAAGTAATTCAAGATGTCTAAGAACAGTCTGTGGACTAGAGAACACAACTGGATGAATAAAAATAAGAATTTAGAACTGATCTGGAGCCAAAAATGATCCAAAATGGCTTCCAGCAGACTCTCCAAACCTGACAACCAATTAATTTTTATGCCTTTCCAGCCATTTCCAAGAATTTTGAAAATAAATTAAATCTTAAGTGAATTAAACTTGAGCACAATTATTTTCAGGCCTTTTGCAGGGCTGGAAAACAATTTTGTTTTCTGATATTTCCAGATTAATGTTGATCCTAAAAATTAATGGAAAAATGACTGTAATGACAGTGTGTTTATAATTAATATACTCTGCCGTGACATCAGAAATGTTTTTATAAGTAAATTATTAAATTGATCAAAATTGGAAGTAAAGACTTTTACATTGATACAAGAAAAATCTCTTGCAACTAAACGTATATACTTATAAACTTAATATAACAAACTGCTTCTGAAGCACAAAATCAGCCTATTAGAATGGTTACTGAAGGATCATGTGAAACTGTAGACTAAAGTAATGAAAATGTAGTTTTATCATCAAAGGAATAAATTACCATTTAAAATATTTAAATAGACAACAGTTCATTTAAACTGTAATATTTCACAATATTACTGTATTTTCAATCAAATAAATGCAGCCTTGGTAAGCATAAGATACTAATTTAAAATATAAGATACATATTCAAATACATGTAAATAAAAATGTATTACCAACCAAACACTTTTGAATGGTATATGCACGTTATAATAATATAATTAATAATTATAATTTAAAAAAAAAAAAAAAAAATGGTCAAATGCATGATGTTCTCCATACCAGTTCTCAGCTCTCATCTTCTGCAGGTCTTCAGGGGTCAGCGCTGCCATCTTTGCTCCAACATCCTTCAGAGCATCAAACTCATTTAGAGACAACACTAGAAGGAAGTTAAGGATCTTGACAAAAAAACGCTGTGGAGAGGAGTGGTAAAACATGGAGAAGCATATATAGAACAAAAAAAGGATACGTTGGTCAAAGGGGTACACATCTTCTGCTTTGTCTGCCTCAGTGTTGCATGGAGGGAGGAAGAGGGCTGTATCTGTCTGAGCCTCAGTTTCAACAACTTCATTACGCAGAGCTTAGAGACAGAATCGAAGAGCCAATATCAGCAATTCTTTTTAATGTACATTTCATTCTTTGAAATTGTGAAAACTCGTATAGCTACTTACCTTCCACTCCTTTCCGATTTATGACATTGGTAGCAGCCAGTGCCACAGCCTGCTGAAGAGTCTCGTTGCCCACCTCGTTGAGTCTCCTGGAGCTCAGAGCACGCTTCTGTTTAGTCGTCCCAAAGGCTTCAATGAGAGCATCCACCTGTGCCCAAGACAAAGAAAACGCTTGATTTATTTAAAAATACATTAGAAATGCAATTTACACACACATCAACCTCTTCTATGATTGTCCTATGAGTAATTTTTAATTTCTTAAGTTCATTTAGATATTTTGGGGGGTGGGGGGCTCAAAAAAAAAAACAAGTCTCTGCGGAGATTCAATTGTCCTTATAATGAAGCAAAAACCTTCAACTTTAGGTGGTTTGGCATATTTTTCTTGTAATTTTAATAATTAAAATATTTACATTTTAGTCCATCAAATCCAAGTCATGTGGTGCAACCAACATGCAGAAAAAAAAAATATATAAAACAGGAAATATCATAGAGAGGACCTTTGCAGATCATCAAATTTCAGTGTCAAGAACAAGTACCTTAAAGTGACTTTTTTTCATTATAAATGATTTATCTATGCACATTATTAAAGATTTTAAACATTTATTCTCTGTTGATGCATCCAGCCAATTCCTGAAGTCCCTTTTTTCTTTTTCAAGAAGCCATTTCACTTAGAAATACATAACAATAGGGAAGAAATACAAACACAACTTCATTTCAATAATAACTTTCATGCTGTTAGAATTTCAGAAACAAGGCAAGGTTAGTTCATGTAGAATGTTGTGCGACTCCCCAAAAGATATAATAATGATATTTGTAAATAAATTCATAAATACAAAGAGTATGTTTTACCTTGATAATGGTATTAATGTTTTTCAATGTGTGAAACAAGCATGAATACAAAGAATACATTTCTAAGAACTTGACACATGCATTTTAATCTAAACCTTGCCTTTTGGTTTACCATGGACATCGACCCATACGTAAATTATATATTTAAAAAAAAATAAAATAAATCAGTTCCCAGTTACTCACCTTTTCTCTGTATGTCTCAGCTTGCTTTGTGTTTTCATTTACTGCTGATTCACCTAAAGACAAACACAGACTCAACAATGAACTGAACTTTCATTGACATCCTGTCTAACCAAACAAGCCATAATGCACACAGCTCCTGTCTCTGTTGTAGACTATTTAATTCACAAACTTTACTGTTGAACATAAAGGGATTAAAGATTACAGAGGAGCCGTGATCATAAAACAAGGAATTTGCAAACATTATAACTAATACATTTCCATGACTTTTTAAGATTTAATTTGATAGATTATAATTATTATAGTCAATGACTTTTCAAGATCAGAGAAACAACCATTTTCAAAGTTTCTGATATTTCCATGACCGTGAAGAGCCGTGAATATATATTACAGATACCATATTTACCTGGTATAACAGGAAGCATATTGAACAGCTGAGCATTATGAACTTTCATTTGCATAGTTCCCTTGTCAAGAACTCCCACAAAATACCTGTTAATAAAAATTACAATCCTATAAATCAGAGACAGAAAAATATTGTTGAACTACTCAATATTCATCCAGCTTGATAACCTCACCTGCACAGATTATTACACTGCAATGATCCAGACCCAAAATTGCTCCCAACATAGGGAAGCCTGTCTGATTCTGCAACCTAACAAGGGAACAAGACATATTTCTGACCACCACATACACCAGATTTACTTAATCATTACAAAGACCGTAAAACAAAAAAGTGTTTCAATCTACATAAACCGGTTTACCACAATTCGTCTGGTTTTCTTTCTGGGATTGACACCATCTGAGTGTTTGAAGAGTTTGAACTCCAGCTCTTCTGCTTTTTTCACATGTCCATTAGAAAATTTAACTACAATGACAAGAATTAGGTTTAATTAAGGTTTAAACCTAGAAGAAGTGTCTTAATATAGGTTTAATTAATTTAAATTAGGTTTATAGGGAAATGACTCAACAGCAAACAACCGACAACGATTCCAGACTATTTTAACCTACGAACTATTTGATTGAGTATATATTGTTTATGGTTTACACACGAGCATGACATGTATCCACGTAGAAGCCTTAAACACAAAGATGAAGTGTAAGAATAATAAATTAGAATGGACGAATAACGCCAAAATATATTTTAGTACATCTATCATGTTTCGGATATTAAAAAGTTACCAATAAGGGCATCCTGCCCTGTTTCTTCACATGGTTCCCACGAACAGGTCGCCGCCATTATTACCGTTTCCTCGGCTGATATTCACACGAGTACCTGCTAAACCAGCGACATCCAGCGGCGAAGAAAACTCCTACATCTATCCAACAGACATAAATAAAGTATTTATGTCTATGCATCTATCTATACGTTTCTTAACAGTTTTTCGGAGATAAGAGCCGCGGGCCGTATGCAGGGAAACAAAGGGAAGATCAAAACTTTCTATAGAATTTCTATAACTTGTACTACTATGAGAATCTTTGAAAATTAAATGGTGCTGACTTAGAATCCCTTTATTTATAACAAATTTTAAAAAGTGTCTTATACTTTGCCAAATTTTACAGAGATTATTAATGACTTTCCCCCAAGTGCCTCATTCATCAGCCTAAACATCGGAGAAATCTAGCATGTTCATCACAGAAAAATAGGCCTAGCCTACACTTTATTAGGATAGAATGGCTGCTAGTAACGGTAATAAAAACAACTTAAAGACACTCGTAATTCGTATAAAAATCATGAAAGCTATAAATAATTTTAACACATTGTATTATATTTTAAGGAAAGAGTGAATTAGCTTATATAATCATTTTTAACGAAGTTCCAGATCACATGTTGGTTGAATTGGGGGGGACCAAAAATCCCTCTCTTCCCATAGTTGAAGACACACTCATTTATGAAAATAAAATGCGAAAATTTATTGAAATTGATCGGCGCCACGATCGTCTATGCTCGCGCCTCACTCGAGCTGCGCGTATTTCAAGTTTCGCATTATTTGAATTTCAGCTCATTAACATTCCATTACGTCACAGTGCTTCAGATCAGTGATAGACAGCGGGAGCAAGTTCACTTTTACATTTATCTATGCATGTGGCTGACGCTTTATTTCAAAGCAACTTGCAATTAATAAGTTATAGTGTGAAGTCTAGCGTGTGACAGTCTTCTACAATAATTATACATACACAAAGTCTTTTTAGAGATAGTGTTTTCAGATTTGACTGCTCTACAGCATGTCAATGACATCATCCGAGTTCAGTGTAGCTGAGAGTGAAGGTGTCCCTGATGGCCTCCATGGTTCCAGAAGAGACACATTCTCCACTGAGTTAGAATGTTTCAATAGGCTGGATGTGTTCAATCTAGGCACTATCAATGTCTATGATGAGATAGATGATGGTTATGTAGAGGAGTCCAGTCTAAGCAGTGCCAAATCTGAAGATGATATTGAGGCGAGTGTGGTCAGCTTTGAATCGCACTCCGACGAGGGATCATTTGTCAGTAGGCAGAATACGCAAATGCGTTGTGGCAGCATGTTAATGCATAACAGAGGATGTGATGATAGTCTGGGTTTGCTGAGCATTAGCAGCATGTCCTCTTGTGAAACCCAAATCATCCACCGTCCTCCAATGTGCAACACATCCCTCAATCCCCCCCATATATCCTCCAATTCTATAGAAACAGCAGGGCCTTCGGTTAGCATGGATGTCCATAGTGACAAAGAAGTGTCTTCTATAGAGTCTACATCTATAGGAGTGTCACCTGTAGACTCTGTGGACAACAGTGCAGGTAAGATTGAAATTACATTGGAAATTTGGACATGTAGATCTGCACTACAGTATAACAAGTATCTAGAAGCACTAGAGTATAAAGACCCCCACAACAGTCTCTCTGTCTCATATTTAAGATCCCTTGACATTGTTGCATATTTTGCATATCTAGAAGCAATTTTAAATAAATGCATGTAGGCCTAATCACAACCGTGCTGATGTTTAAAACAAAAGCACTCTTGCTCATGTGATATTGGTTTTTACTGTCAGTCACAAGAAGGTATTATAGAGTAACTTAAATGTAAACACAATATAACCTGCTGAGTTATTTAGAAAATGTATCACGGTTTCCACAAAAATACTGGGCAGCACAATTGTTTTTAGCACTGATAATAATCAGAAACATGGTCAATTAAAATATTTCCCAACAAAGCCAAAGCGTTGCGAGTCTGCAAACAACATACCAGGAGGATCATGAAGTTTTTTTGAGGGGCCACTAGTGATACCATTTTCATGTATGGAAAACAGCAGAACTATTTGTTCTTCATAGCAAAAATATCCATCCCTAAATAAAATATATAAGCACCATATGTATCTGACAGTGCATTCTTCGAGTAAGAGGTTGTTATTTGTAGTCCTTTAAATTTGATAAATTTTTTATCTTTATTTTTTTCCCTGCATATCATGTGTGAGGCTCTCTACTGATTCCCCAACCACCTGTAGCCTAATGCAAAAACTCCAACAACTTTGGGGCGTTATTCATTTTGTGCCTACAATAATCAGAGAACATATTTATTAAATGTAAATATATATATATATTGTCTTTTGCAAGCTGTATTCAAAGTCCATTTGGCTCAAAATTCTGAGGGGTCATGTGCTTGAATGTCTTTTTGAACAAATCAATTAAGTGAATGCTTCTTCATTTTAGAAAACCATGTCAGTCTAAGGAAGAAAGTGAAGAACAGGATCTGTTCATTCTTCATGAGGACATGGAAGGCTATAAAGCATCCTTCACTCTGTTGTGAGACCAGAGTGGAGCCATTTGTGCCTCCACCAGAAGACACAGAGCCAGACGGTGCAGATTCATCATGTCCTGCAGAGCCCACTTGTTTCAAACCAACTGATGGTGAGTGTGCTGCTAGTATTACTATGGTACCCTGCAAAAAACAAAATTTTAAAGGGGTCATGAACGGCATTTTTATTATTTTGTACTGTTTTCTGAGGTCCACTTATAATGTTATCAAGATTTTTACAACAAAAATCATCATAACTTAGAATAGGCTATTTTCCGTCCTGTTTTTGACCCCCCTAGGGAAGTAAACACCTACTGCTTTGATTGGCTAACAGTTGTGTATGTTTGACCGCCTACATCCTACACAGATGGACGCTGCTGTGATTTAGGTTAAAAATGCATAAATAATCAATACATATCAAACAATCTGTAATAACAGACAAAGCGATAGTGACCACGTAATAAAAACAGTTACTCACACTTGTGTGTTGCAACATTACTGTTGGATCCAATATAGTCAGCACAGCAACGTCTTTTAGTTTCAATCTTTCTGAAAATCCCATGTCGAATTATGCCTTGTTTGTAAATGAATTCACTGTAAAATGAAGTGATCAAAGGACCAAGTTCTCACTGATGCGGTCTGGATCTTCATTAAAAATAAAGTTCATTTACGCTTTCCTAATGTTAGGATCAGAAGGAAGACGATGCAAAGATTGTGTTTTTCCACAGCTTGGTACTGCACAGCATCTCCTTGTCTTCGGAGCCATCTTTATAGTTTGGTTTATACGTAGACCTGCATTTGTCTCTCTTGTTATTTACACGTGCGCAAATCGGTGGGCGGGGCTAAACAGGCAGTGATGTAGAAGCAGGCGTTGATCTTCTTCTGCGGAGGCACACTATTACGTCATAAAGTGGCACATTCCACAACCTGTCGTTTTGGCAGATTGGCTTCAATTTACGCTGATTTTAGACTAACAAGTTTTGAGTTCTGAAACTTACAGGATGTTTTTATAGTACAATGACCTCTTATGTGTCAAAAGATCAGGGGAATTTTGATTTCTCAAGTTATGACCCCGTTAAATCTGTATTTTTGTGTAGTTGTATACAAAAAATGACTATAATGTTGTTTATGCATGTGTGTTTTCAGAATCTGACAAGTTTGGCTATGAAATGGGAATTGCTGCATCAGGAGGCTTTAGCACAGTGAATGAGGAAACCCCTTCATCTAATGGCAAACGGGTACTCTTATTGAATTCAACAAATATTTTGATTTATATATAAAGTTGTGTCTTGATGAAAACATCTGTTAATGATTGATTTACAGATTTTAGATTCTAAAACCTTAAAAATGTGATACTGAGATCTTACCGGTTATGTATATGCTTCAACATGCTCATAATATTAACTCTGTGTTTTGTAACCTGTTGCAATTAGACAGAAGATGCTGATTGCCTAGATGAGTGCAGCCTTAGCAGCGACACATCTGAAGATGACTGTGGTGTGATCGTTTGTGGCTCGTTCTCCATCCAGAGAAGAAAACCGGCCCATAGGCTGGGTGAATGGAGCTTTAACAGTGCCAACAACCACTTCATAGGTGAAGGTGGACGTGACAATAGCCTGGATTTGTTAAGTATTAGCAGTGACATATCCTCCACTGAGGAACGAAGTGGCTCTTGGCAGAATGGTCCTGCTAGAGAAACATGTGCATGTTCCGACTGCAGGAACATGTACGCAACAGGGCCTTCAATGAGCCTGGAGGCGCAGAGTGACGAAGAGGCGCCTCCTGTAGACACTGTGGAAAACAGCACAGGTGAGACTGAAATTACATTAAAACCTGGGACATTTGTGTAGATAGTAAATACAAGCACAGCATACTAGCTTATGAGGATTATTCAGTCTTTTTGAGCAAATCTATTAACTGAATGTTTTTTGTTGTTTTAGAAAAACATACCAGTTTGAGGAAGAAGATGATGAAAGGGATCTCTTCATTCTTCAAGAAAACATGGAAGGCCTTAAAGTGGCCCTCCTTCTGCTGCTGCTGCTGCTGCTGCGAGACCAGAGTTGAGCCATTTTTGCCTCTACAAGAGGACTCAGAGCTGGACTCAGAGCCGGACCCAGAGCCAGCTGATCCCAAACCACACTTTGTTGCAGAGCCCTTTGGTTTCAAGCCAACTGATGGTAATTCTGCTGCCATGATTACTGTAGTACCCTGCAAAAAAACAAACAAACAAAACCATTTGTGACCCTGGACCACAAAACCAGTCTTAAGTCGCTGGGGTATATTTGTAGCAATAGCCAAAAATACATTGTATGGGTCAAAATTATTGATTTTTCTTTTATGCCAAAAATCATCAGGATATTAAGTAAAGATCATGTTCCATGAAGATATTTTGTAAATTTCCTACCATAAATATATTAAAACTTCATTTTTGATTAGTAATATGCATTGCTAAGAACTTCATTTGTACAACTTTAAAGGTGATTTTCTCAATATTTTGATTTTTTTGCACCCTCAGATTCCAGATTTTCAAATAGTTGTATCTCGGCCAAATATTTTCCAATCTTAACAAACCATACATCAATGGAAAGCTTATTTATTCAGCTTTCAGAAGATGTATAAATCTCAATTTCGAGAAATTGACCCTTATGACTGGTTTTGTTGTCCAGGGTCACATTTTAATCAGTATTTTTGTCTTATTTTACGCAAACTACTATATTTTATTATAACATTGTTTTTGTTTTTGTTTTTTTTTAGATTTTCATCAGTTTGACTATGACATGGTAATGATAGAATCAGGAAGCTTTGGATTTCTGTGAAACGATTTCAACTGATGGGGCCACTGTGAAGGCAGCAGAAACCTCAAGCCCACCACATCAGGATCAGAGAGCTCAGACCAGCCTTCGTCTGCCAGCCTGACCAAATTAATAATAGTAATAATAATAATAATAATTAGTTAAAAATGGTTTTAAAATACCAATAACATGATTTGTATACACTATATGCACATGCACAAGTAGACCTGTGCCTGAAGTAGCATATACTTAGTTGTATGGCCAAAGCAGTGCCAAGTTTCTAGCAGTATTTAGCACTTAATATAATTTTTAATTTTTTTAAAGAGAAAATTGGTTTTAAAGGTAAATGATCTATGTAAATTTATACATTTGAATTACACTGTATAATTTTATGAAGCATTTTTAAGCCAGTATTTGTAACTGAAAGAATCTCATAGTTTATTGATATAATACATTTACATGAAAGTATTCCATTCAAATAATGATGATGTTTAAAATTTAATATTAAAAATATTTATAAATATAAAATCTCCCTTTCTCTCTTACTTTTGACTGCTCCAAAAGGTGAAATAAATCTCACAAATGTTGAAGTTTAGATGAAAAGTCAAAATTAAAAAGATTATAACCATAAATATATTGAGATGAGATTTAGTGAAATTTATTTTAGGAAAATCACGGGCATTTCTTTTTTTAAATGTAACTTTACCTGAATAGTACAAGATGTGTTTTTTTTTTCTTGAAGAATACAATCCACAAATAAGCCACGATGAAGAAAAAAATGATGGATGTGTTCAGATTGGACTGAAATAATAATACCAAAACTGACACTAATCTGGCTCTATTCATTGGATTTTAAATAGAAAAAGTGTTTTATTTAATTTATTGTTTTTTTTATTATAATTATTTTACAAAGAAAAAAATGGTGCATAATTTAGAAGTAAATATTGTATATGTTTGTGTGCTTAACTCTGTGGTGCTTCACAGAATTATTGTTTAGAAATCTCAAAATTTTGGAACAAGATTCATCAGGTCTGTCTGTTTGGCACAAATGTTATTTTGTGCTACATGTATGAATGAACTTATGAAGAACAATGGACTGGAGATTTTTCTTTGCATTGTAAGCCTTCTGCACAATTTTTTCATTGACTTTCAAAGAATGGGACAAACTTTGCCAAAACACTGGCAAAATGTGATGAGGACATGTCCCACACACAAATTACATCTATGAGAGGAAAATTAAAGAGCATAATTAATGTACAGTTTTTGGAACTGAAAAAAGTCAATAAATTTACAGTGAAAAACTCTAAATTATATCAGTTGTTATCTTCTGTTGTTACATCCTGCCGCCTTTTTTGCGTCATATTGCGCTCGTTATCTGCTGATTCTGAATTTAAAATAATAAGTTACCTGCGCGCGGGGCGGCCAAACTGACTCCTCCCCTCAAACACGCGTTTTAACCTTATTAATATTTTTTAGTGTTTTGGTTTTTCAATTATTTACAATCAAAGTCACACAGGAAAACAGTTTAACAGTTTTTTTTTCTCTGTTAAAAAACACAGGAAAATCATTAATTGTCAGTGCTGTGTTAATATTCATGAGACATGTTTTTGTTTCTGCCGATAGCCTCTAAAAGAGGCTCCTAACGTCCTATTCTGAGCCAATCACCATCAGGCTGAATGACGAGCGTCACGTAACGTAATTAATATTCATAACACAACCCTTTCTCATAGTAGGTTCCGCCACCCGGAAGTCTAATTTAGAAATGTTTGTCCGGGCGTTTTGCTTTAAATCTGGACCTTTTTTGGCTTTATGTGTGATGGTCAGGCAGTGTGATGGAGTCTGAGCGTACATCGGCTTATGGCGTGAGTATAAACATTTTACTGTTTTTCTAAGTGTAGGAAAACAGGGTCGCGAGATCAGCTGTAATACAAGTATCTCCAAATGTCCCTGATATGACAGACTGTTGCTTTATGTGTACTATTAAGTAACACATTTGTTTGTCTGTGCTGCTGCTGCTGTTGTTTTTGTTTGTCTGTATGTTTTTGTGTGTGTATTTGTGTGTATTTGTGTAGTAGTATAAGACATGGTAGAAGAATATACACTTCACTTGTAAACCTCCTTTCAGTCACTCTTAGGTCCCTATTTATAATGTGGCTGCTGTTCGTATCACCCAAATATTTTGATAATGGCGCTATTCCCTAGGTCGTTTAACTGGTGAAAGGAGCATTTTACAGAAAATTAGTGAAATAGTGAGTCATTATTAGGCCCTAATACAGTTTATGCATTAGCACTTTGAAATGCATGACTTAAAAGTAACATTTAATGCCTGCAAAGCAGCTTTCAGCTAATGGCTGTAGTGTTTGGATGCCATGGCTATTACAATCTAACCTGTATGTGTCTTTGTTTTTGTGGCCAGAATAACACAAATGTAGATTTTACACAAAGCACTGACGATGACCCTCTTATTGATGGACCACTGGTTTCCCAAGATGCACTTGAGTCAGTGATCAAGAGAGAGTTTCATAATTTACCCACTCATTGGGCAGTGAGTGTCATCTCATTTTTACATGTGAGTATAGCAACAGACAGTTTTCACTGCACGCACTTGAGAAAGAAAATGACTTAAGCGTTTTTAGATATTGAAAAAATAAGACAAAAACAGTGAGTATTGGCAGTGTTAAATGTTGCTCCACACAGAAAAAAAAAATCACTTTAAACATGACAGTTTTGTTATACTCGCACTCATGTTGTTCCAGACTTTTTGAAATGTTTAAAACTTTTTTTGAAGAATCTTTAACCTTAAATTAACTCTTTGTACATAAACACTACCACACATACACTACACAAGTAGCACATACACGGTGTGCTTTTTGTGTAATTTTTCTGTTTCTGGTTTGCAGGTGGTTTATGTGGTTTTGTGCATTGTAATCACAGTATTTTGCTGGATATCTGATGAGCACACTCCTGAGTGCACTGCAGCATTTCAGGGGATCGACTCCAAGACTGTGATCTTACTAGGAAAAGTTGCGCTCTGGGTGATGGTCTTCATATATGATAGATTTGTCCAGCATCACCATAGTGCAGTGAGACGGAGAGGTTATCTGGACTTCTACAGACTGACCCGTGGAATAAAAAACCTTCCACTGCTCATTCACTCTGCAGGTGACAAAAATATTTCACACTGTGTTGATATTCCACTCCTGGTTTTCTTTGCCACTTCATAAAGTGAATCTCCATGAAAAACGTCCTAATGCTAATTGAAGTACTCTCTGTCACGTTTCCAAATACCTGCCATGTTTCACAAATGACCACTAGATGGCAGCACAGAAGCTAGTATTGTAACTGCAAACATACATTGATTATGAAATGTAATAACTGATGCACAATTGCTTTCATTTATTATGTTAAATGACTGAATACTGGTTTATAGTTTTTTTTCTCATTTTATAATATGGTAACATTTACAATATCATTCCATTTTTTTTTTTTTACTAAGAAACTTAAGAAATTAGTTTTTAATAAGTATAAGTTGCATTAAATAGATCAAAAGTGACAAAGGTTTTTAAATTGTTACAAAATATATATATATATATATATATATATATATATATATGTGTATATATATAAAAATGCTGCTATTATGCACTTACTATTAATTAAAGAATCCTAAAAAAGGTATCACACTTCCACAAAAATATTAAAGAGCACAACTGCTTTCAACATTGATAATAATTGTAATATTAAATGTTTCTAGAGCACCGAATCACCATGTTAGAATGACTTCTGAAAGATCATGTGAGACTGAAGACTGGAATAATGGTTGCAGAAAAATATTCACACACTGATCATTTAGTAAAGAAGCCTAATCAAATTAAATCATAATCAAGTAAATATTTATACTTCTAACCAGTAATTAACAGTAATTGATATCCGTTGCTAATATAATGCAGTATTGCTCTCTTTTTTTTCTCTCCCTTACACAGGTAATGCACTGATCCTGACTGTAATTGCTCCATCTCCTCTGCTGGATGCAAATGTCAAGAATCTTTCTGTATATCTTCTGTTGGCCATCATCTGTCTGGAGCTACTGCTGTCAGTTATATGCTTGCTTAGATATGCAGGTACTCACAAGATTTTTTCGTAGTTCATTCTGAATATTTCTGTTTAGTAAATAACACAGAAGCATACACCAAACCTTCTGTTTTTTCTCTATGCATTCATATGCACACACATGGGGTCCAAAAATATTTTTGCCACACCTGCCAATAGCATTAAGTATATCCCACTGGCCTTGAAACTAGTTTTTGCACAATTTTATTTTAGACTTTTTTTTTTTTTTTTTTTTTTTTTTTTTTT
>JAFVLL020006764.1:0-11578 GCA_021397915.2 Tor tambroides
CCTAAGGTAGGGGCCTTTTGAATCCGCAGACCCCTAGGAATTCTCTTTGCTCTCACATATTCACTGAGTGTTGAGCCATGAAGTTGTAATCGAATTTCTTTCATGCATAAAAACTTGATGAGTGCGGATCTCCTTTGTCTATATACCTTTGTATTTTTTGGATCTACGCACTGTATATTATTGGTCTACTGGACTTTCGGATGAGTGTTTGGCGCTACGACCTTTTCTATTTGTTGATTTATATTTTTCGGCGGAGCAGCCCCGATCCTAGGTTTGGGTCAGCGACACTATGTCCTCTTTTGCAGAAATCAGAGGTCTTACTGATATCCAGGCACACACATGCTCTTTTACTGATGAAGACATTGAAAGAATACTCTTTCCGGTCCTATGGAGGAGTTGATGCCTACGCACGAAGAGTACAGTAAGAAGTTTAAGTTTTTATACATGAAAGAAATTTGATCGCTCCTCTTGCACTTCTCAACCAGTCGAACTGCCAAAGGAACGTGCTTGGCCCTCTGCAAGGAGCGTACCAGCAGTATCCTTCGGCGCTCCTCTCGACGATCGGATGTCGAACGCTGCATTGGCGGGTGAACCGGAGCTTTCTGTAGAGGAAGATCCGGCTGCGCTGCCGCCCTCTGGGATTGTAGCAAAGCCTGAATCGAATCCGGAAATGACGGCTATGCTTTCCCGGGCCACCGAGAGGGTAGGGCTCGAGTGGAGGCCTCCACTGTGTCCTGAGCCCTCAAAGTTGGACGATTGGTTTCTCGGGGTGGCCTGCGCTGGTTCTCAGCATCTCTCAGCTGTTTCTCGCCTTTCTTCCTGGAGGTGTATGAGGAGCTAACCAGGTCGTGGACGGCACCTTTTACTGCCAGGAACCAACCTGCTAGCTCCTCCACCCTCACCACTCTCGACGGTGGTGCAGCTAAGGGGTACATGGAGATCCTCCTGGTGAAGCAGTCAGTTGTGATGCAATTGTGTCCTAATACTGCCTCGACCTGGCGGGGCAATCCGTCCCTGCCCTCCCGGGCCTGTAGGTACTCGTCTGGTCTGACTGGCAGTGCTTATGTGGCCTGTGGAGGAGCTGCTTCTGCCTTACACCCTATGGCGTTACTGCAGGTCCCTCAGGCTAAGGCACTGAAGGACCTGCATGAGGGTGGTCAGGATCCGGAGGTTCTGAAAGCGCTCCGAACCGCAACTGACCTTGTGCTTCAAGCGATGAAGGTCACTGCGAGTTATCTGGGTCGTGTGATGTCCACGCTTGTAGTCCAGGAGCGCCATCTCTGGCTGTGTCTGACCGACATGAGGGACACTGACAAAGTTCGGTTCCTTAATGCCCCTGTGTCCCAGACCGACCTCTTCGGTGACGCAGTTGAGAGCTTTGCCCAGCAGTTCTCAGCTGCACAGAAGCAGACTGAGGCGATTGGTCACATCCTGTCCTGGCAGGCAGCTGCTGCCTCCACGCATCCACTGCTCTTCGGGAGATGGTGAATGTACCACTCCCTCCCCCGGAGGAAGGTCCAGGTGGAGAATCTTTTGTTTCGTTTTGTCCCACCGTTGGCCTCACGGTCGATGGCATGCAAATTCTTTACAAAAGAGCAGTTTTCTCTATCTCTGGGTCCCAAGAGGACACGGAGAGTCGCGGGTGGACCAACACCAGACGACACTCATCCTCCTCTGTTGCCAGCAGACAGCAGAGGGCGGTTTGAGAGCATCATCACTTACGCACCCTCTGCCCAACTGTGGAACCAGGTAAGCGTTGAGACCCCTGGTAAGCTGAAAGCGCACTCCACTTCGTTCCGCCCCCGGAGGAGGCAGACCCAACTCTAGCTTTGCTCTGTCCCGTCTGTGCCTTGAGATGGTATGTGGGCTGGATACAAAGCTTCAGGACCACAGATCAGCTCTTTGTCTGTTACAGAGGCCGGCAGAAGGGGAATGCCGTTTCCAAGCAGAGGGTGGCCCACTGGATAGTGGATGCCATCACCCTGGCTTATCAAGCACAGGGTGTGCCCTGCCCACTCAGATTGCAAGCTCACTCTACTAGGAGTGTTGCATCCTCCTGGGTGCTGGCTCATGGTGCCTCGCTGACAGATATTTGTAGAGCTGCAGGTTATGCGACCCCCAACAAGTTCGCTAGATTCTCATAGCCTTCGTGTTGAGTGTGTATCCTCCTATATTCTCACCTCAAATGGGTGGAGGCACTGAGAGGCTTAGTGTCAGCTTGCTAAACTGCTCCGGTGTGTCCGTACTGTAGACCCTGTTGAGCTCCTACATCACCCTCAGCACCCAGACGTGGTGGAGCGTCTGGCACCAGGCCCTCACTCAGTGAATCCATGAGAGCAGGTAGAGGGCTGGGTACCATATGTAGTGATCTAAGTGGATCTCATATGTGAATTCTTCACGGTATAGCTTAAAGCCTGTGGTTCCCCGGCAGACTTCTCTGCCGTTCTTCAAGAGGGTTACAATGACCTCTAAATCTTCCATATGCACCTAAACAGTTATGCATATGTGTAAATGCTTCCAAAACCTCCTTCGGGAAGGATGGGGCTTCTACAACGTTCCTGTTCCAAGTGGAACTGGTACATTTTCCCAGTGTTATCTAATCTCACTGAGTGGGTAGTGCTACAACAACAGTGACTGGTCTTCTAGTTGCGAGCCCCGGCCTACACCTAAAAAGGGAGCAGTGGGCTCATACAAGACACTGGAAGGGTCAGCATCCGTGGCACTTCGGTAGGGATTCGTAATTTTGACGGTCATCAATGTGACGTTGAGAGTGACCGACTGAATGGGAACAAGGGTTACATATGTAACCGAGACGTTCTTGAATCAGCATATTTTATTGATCCTGTGTGAAAACATAGTCCTCACTCTATCTCTGGCCCTAAACCTAACTTAACTCTAATATCAGAGGGAAATGATGGGTGGTGAACAGTGAATAGCACAGATGCACCTATCACAGATTGACTTCTTTTTAATAGTTTAAGAAATAAGGTAGTTAACACAGTATGGCAGTCTAAGGCACAATTTTTTATTAATATTTTAAATGAGGCTAAAGGCAGTAGTAAAAGGGTATGGCAAACTATTAATAAATTGATGAAGAAAGACATTAAATCATGTAATAAATGTTTAGAATTGGATTTTAAATTAAGTATAATTGATAAACCAGATGAAATTGCAGATGTGTTTAATGAATACTTTGTTGATTCAGTTCAAAATTTGAGTGTCAAATTTGGAATAAGATATAAAGAAATTAATTCACTGAAATTAGTAAAACCTGCATTTCATCTGACAACAGTTACCGAGTGTATAGTTCAGGATATTATAAAAGATTAAAAAAAATTCCAATGCCAAAGATATAGATGGTTTAGGCTAACTTTTTAAAAAATAATAGTGATATTTTTCTAGCACCAATTACTCATTTTGGAAATTTATCAATTAGACAATCTTACATTCCCAAATTGTTGGAAAACGGGGTTAGTTACCCCAGTTTTCAAGACAGGTTATCCAACTACTAATGAGGCAAATTATAGGCCGATTTCAATTTTGTCAATAGTGTCTAAAATAGTAGAAAAAGTAGTAACTGAGCAAATTGTGAATTTCTTAGATACACAAAATAATTTATTGTGTCCTATGCAGTTTGGGTTTTGTAAACAGCATTCAACAGAAACTGCTGTGTGTTATTTTATTGAGCAAATTCGGTCAAAATTAGACAAGGGTGGGGTTGTGGGTGCTGTATTCCTTGATTTACAAAAGGCACTCGATACACTAAATCATAATATCTTATCTGGATTATCATTCTTTAATTTCTCGGAAGATACGATAAAATGGATTGAGTCTTATCTTACATCAAGGAAGCAGTGTACCCGGATTAAGACACACATATCTTCTTTAAGATATTGTTCTACAGGGGTTCCTCAGGGGTCAACCCTAAAGCCCTTACTCTTTAGTTTGTATTTGAATGATTTTCCAGATGTTTGTCCTGATGTACATATTCAAATGTACGCAGATGACACTGTGATTTGTACATGACAAAACAAAAGAACAGGTGGCACAAAAATTATCCATTGCAATGACGAAAATTTTAGACTGGTTTTAGGGCTGGACGATATATCTCATGCGATATGCATGCGCATCTCGTCAGTAAAGCCGGTTCCTTGATTAGCTGTAAATCCCCATCACCTGTTTTCAAATGGAGCGGCGTTTAATACACGGAGCTGTAGATCACTGAGAAGCTACGCAATATCGCGTTCATTATCGCAGATGAATCGCCTTCGATAATGAACGCGATATTGCGTAGCTTGTCAGTGAACTTCGGCTCCGTGTATTAAATGCCGCTCCATTTGAAAGTGATGGAGATTTACTGCTAATCAAGGAACCGGCTTTACTGACGAGATGCGCATGCATATCGCATTAGATATATCGCCCAGCCCTAATTGGTTTACTCAGTGCTGCTTAACATTAAATGTTCGAAAAAGTGCCTGTATGTATTTTAAAATTAAAAAGGAGGAAGTTTAACCAGATATAATAGTTAATGGTGAAAAATTACAAATTGTACCAAATTTAAATATCTTGGAGTTATTGTAGATTCTCATTTAACATTTGAAAAACATGTTCAAAAAATAGTCTGTGCAGTGACACCTCAACTTAGAAATTTTAAATTTATATGGAGTCAACTTTCAATAGAAGCTTCAAGAGTCTTTTTGAACTCTTTGATCTCTTCTCATTTTTCTTATTGTATTACTTCATGGTCACAAGCAGGAAAATCTACTCTTAGACCTTTATATACTTTGTATAAACGTGCTTTAAAAGTATTTGACAAGAAACCAAAGAGACATCATCACTGTTTAATTATCAATAAGTACTTTTTTTCTTTTTTTTTTTACTTTTGACAATTTTGTTGTGTTTTACAATTGTTGTTTAATGTACAAAATTGTTAATAACCTTGCACCTTCACCCTTGAAAGAATTTGTTTTCTCTTGTACTGAAAATATAAGACAAACTAGAGCCTCATCAAGAGGTGATTGTGCAGAGAATTTTAGAGTTACTGATTTTGGTCGTTCAACTTTTTCTGTAAGAGCTGTTAATCACCGGAATAATTTACCAATTAATATTAGACAGTGTTCCACCTTAGCACAGTTTAAGCTACAATTGAAAATATGGTTAAAGATGAGTCAGGTGTGTGACCACTGAGTATTTATGTATCTTGAATGGCTATATAACTTTGGTGAGTTGTACATTTTTATACATTTTTGAAGGGTGATGTTTTGTAGTATTTATAGTAGGGAAATTTTGTAGAAATTTGGATTGTAGTTTTTATGTGGAGGATTACACTCTTTATCTTTTATCTTTTAAATTTTGGGGGGATTTTGTTGTATATGGTATTATACCGATGTTTTTGTTGTGTAATTTGTTTTGTTACTCTCCTGCACAGGGACAGCAGATGAAATTTAGCTCTGTAGCTAATTCTGGGGCAGTTTTTGACTACCTATTGTCCCTGTCAAATAATGAATTAACATAAAAATAAATAAATAAATAAATAAATAAATAAAAGCATATGTGAAATCACCATTTGACCAATTAATCAAATGTAACAGCCTACAAATAAAAATAAATAGACACATTTGTAATTTTTCACTTAAAGTTGCAACGCTATTTGCTGTATCAAAGTGTTGCTTTGAGTGTGAATCTGACCGTCACTCAGGAATCTGGCCAATGATTATAGAGCACACCATTTTCCCTGTCAAATTTGAATGTACACTGTTGCAGTGTGTGCCGCTGATCGTCTTCTGCAGTCCTGCTTCGGTCGGTCCTCTCTAGTAATGGCTTTTACATGGATTATTTTACGTCTGACTGTTTAATTCATATTTCGAGTGAGTTTGAGTTGTACGTGTCCCTCACCGGTTGGGGAGCAGTCATGAATGGCCACCCTGCCTGCGGTCTGTGGAGTGGTCGCCATCTCACGTGGCATAGCAATTGCCTAGAGATGCTGGCCGTGCTGCATGCACTGAAGTATTTCCTCCCAGACCTGAGAGATCACCATGTGTTGGTGCGCACCGACAACACATCGGTGGTTGCTTATATCAACCACCAAGGAGGTCTGCGCTCACGCCCCCTGTACAGGCTGGCGCGCCAGATCCTTGTGTGGGCCCAAGGGAGACTCCGCTCATTGAGAGCGGTATATATCCCTGGGCATCTCAATATGGGAGCAGACGTCCTGTCGAGACAGGGGCCGAGGCCTGGGGAATGGATGCTTCACCCAGATGTGGTGAAGCAAATCTGGAGAGTGTTTGGCCAGGCTCAGGTGGACCTCTTCGCTACTCAGGAGACAGCGCAATGTCCCCTCTGGTACTCTCTAGTTCATCCAGCTCCATTGGGGCTGGATGCTATGGTACAGACATGGCCGAGGCTTCGTCTGTACGCCTTTCCCCCAATCGCTGTGCTCCCGGGAATTCTGGCGAGAGTGCGCCGGGACGAGGTCAGTCTACTTCTGGTAGCACCATTCTGGCCAGGTCGAGTATGGTTCTCGGACCTGATTTCTCTCCTCGACGGCTCTCCATGGGAGATTCCCGTCAGGAGGGATCTCCTCTCACAGGCAGGGGTCTTTCACCCCCACCCGGAGTTATGGAAGCTGTGGGTGTGGCCTCTGAGGGGGCGCAGCTCATAGCTTCCGGTCTCTCAACCGAGGTTGTTGAGACCATACTCCAATCCAGAGCTCCCTCAACGAGGAAACTGTACGCCCTGAAGTGGAGACTCTTCACTTCATGGTGCGGAGACTGCCAGCTCGATCCAGTCAACTGCCCGATTGGTACAGTGCTGGAGTTCCTGCAGGCCTGACTCTCCGCAGGGTTGACCCACTCCACCTTGAAGGTTTATGTGGCGACAATATCAGCATACCACGCCTCTCTTGGTGGACAGTCAGTGGGCAGAAACCCCTGGTTACACATTCCCTCCGCGGTGCGCTGAGGCCTCCAGTACAGTCCCGTGTGCCACCTTGGGACCTGGCGGTGGTGCTCGAGGCTCTCTTTAGGCCTCCCTTCGAGCCTATCGAGGAGATTTCTGATCGCCATCTCACTCTTAAGACTACATTTCTGGAGTCACGTGACGTGCTCATGAACCTAGTCGCACTTGAGTAGAGCTCCGTACGTTTGGCCCCTTTTTGCAGTTTTTTTTGCAGTTTAATTTTAAGTTTTATTCATTAATAATACTTTCCCTGATGGCATACAATCGGAAACAGCAGGAGCTGTCTCCGTCGGCTTCTCTGATTAAGAAGAAATCCAAGTCACCGACCGCGAGCGATATGATGGACAAGATGGCGAACACTGTTTCACACTTTGAGGACATTCTAGGGCAGGTTGACGGCGTGCGGAACGGGATTCGCTCTCACATGTCAGTTGTTCAGTCGCTATGCTCTAAACTGGATCTTCTAACAGGGGAGATGAGAGAACAAAAGAAAATTGTCGCAGATCACGATAGGCGCGTTGCCGCGCTCGAGCAACAGGTTGTGGAATTACAGGACCGCAGTAGGCGCAGCAATCTGCGTCTGGTCGGATTGCCTGAAGGTTATGAAAAGGACGACCCTATGGGCTTTTTGAAAAGATCGCTACCGACGTGGCTGCCGTCTCTGTCGGGCAAAGAGATTGAAGTGGAGCGAGCTCATCGCGTGTACACAAGGCTCTCCTCAGATCGCGCTAAACCACGGGTTTCATCTTTAAACTGCTGCGGTACATGGACAGGGAGCTCATTCTGCGGGCCGCCAGACTCCATGCCCCGGTGAATGCATCCGATGGAGCAACGCTGTCTTTCTTTCAAGATTTTTCTCCGGTCAACACAAAAAGAAGTGCATTTGCGCCAATTAGGAAGGAAATGAGAAAAGCTGGCATCCAGAATTTTCTTCTTTATCCTGCAACGTTGAAGGTCATTCTCAATCAAGGTGAACCTAAAATGCTACTCTCCCCAGAAGAAGCAAGAGTTTTTCTCAGATCCCATTCATCCACCAACTCTCAGTGAGCTTCAGCTGGATATTTGCTGTCTAATCGGAGAAGAGATGCTCTAAATGTTTAGGTGACTGTGTCTTTCACTGTTCACTTTAATGTTCACTTCTTAATTCATTCAGTATTGCTTACTAATTATGATGTGATGTTATTTATGTTTCTAGTTGTATTCCGTCTCTCTCTCTTTTTTTTTTTTTAAATGGAGATACTACCTAGTCAGTATGTGACTATGGGGCCAATGTTGGTGTTACAGTAATGTGCAGGTTTTTGTTGACGCCACGGACCATATTAAGGGGTGCTGGCAGATCAAGGTTTGATCTGCCATAGTTTATGGGAATGTATTTATATATATTTTTTGAATAGTGATGGGAAGGGTGGGGGGTGGTTTAATGGTAGACTCAACTGGTTTTATTCTCAAATTTGTATTTTGTCTTATTATGCAGTAATTCTGTTTGATACCCATGACCGACCTTAATATGCTGACTTGTAATAGGCCTAAATGGCCTTCACAAACGTACAGGTTTTCTGGATTTTTTGCAAAGAAGAAAGATTGATATAGTGCTAGTTCAAGAATCCCATTTGAAAGAGGAGGATATATGTAGGTGTAATAATAAGTTTGATGAAGTGGTATCTCACTCATCTTCGGATACTAAAACCAAGGGTGTCCTAATATTGGTGCGGAAGACTTTAAATATAACTATTTTAGATAAAGGTTGTGATACAAATGGTAGAATAATACATATAAAACAATAGTGGAGAACAGAAATATTGTATTTCTTTCAGTTTATGCTCCTTGTTTTGTCAACCTTTCTCTTGAAATTTTCAGATTTTGAAATTGTATTGCGTGCAGATACGAATTCTGTAATGTCACATATCCTAGATAGATCTGGACCAAAGGAATCACACTCTCAAGCTTTTTATTTTTTTTATTTTATTTTTTTTCTGAATTTGAATCTGTCATTTTCTCCTAAGTGTAATCTCTGTTCGCAAGGATCTTTAGGCACATTTTCATTTTTTTTTTTTTTTTTTTGGAGTGCCCTTCTCTCTCACCTTTTTGGGTCTCAGCTCCCATTTTTTCATGAATGACTTTTGGGACTTCACCTTGTCCGTCCAACAAAGATGTTTACTGTTAGCTGCTCTCATAGCAGCAAAAAATTGCTAGTCAACCATTGGAGTCCTCCTCACACAATGGACAGACGAACCTGGACTTTGTGTTTGTTGGACATTGTCTCAGTGGAACTCTCAACTTCTCGTGTGCATGGATCTAGTGTGGAGGCTGTGGGTTTGTGTCGTTCAGCATTTGGTTTTGTGTATCTTTTCTGGAATCCGTGTGGGAACTGTTTTGTTGTGGGTTGGGGTGGGTTTTGAATTTGTACAGTTGCTTTTTGTTGGTTACTGCTGTTTCAAAAAGAAAATTGAATAAAAAATTGTTAACAAAAAAAAAGACTACATTTCTGTTGGCGATATCTTCTCTAAACAGAGTGGGGGATCTTCAGGCCCTCTCAGTGGCCCCTACTCATTTGGACTTTGAGCCTGGCATGGCCAAAGCCTTTCTATACCCTAGAACAGGGTATGTTCCGAAGGTCTCCTCCTCAGCACCACAGCCTATAGTACTGTAGGCTTTCTGTCCTCCTCCCTTTTGGGAGCCTGACCAGCAAAAGCACAATTGTATGTGTCCAGTGTGAGCACTGGACGCATACGTCCACAGAGATGCCCTGTGGAGAAAGGGGGACCAATTGCTAGTCTGCTACAGTCCCCCCTAGAGAGGTCTGCCAGCTACAAAGCAGACCCTCAGCCGATGGATTGTGGATGCCATTAACATTTCTTTTGAGTCCTCTCAGCTCCCCTCGTCGATGGGAGTCAGAGCTCATTCAACTCGGAGTGTGTTAGCCTCCAAGGCCTTTCTCGCAGGTGTCCCAATACAGGACATCTGCAACGCTGCGGGTTGGTCCACACCCCTGACCTTCGTCAGGTTTTATGGCCTCGATATGCGGGCCACTCCAGGCTCTTCCATTTTCTCGCCCTCGTCGTGCTCCTGAGGGATACACACAGGGCAGGGACTTGGAAGTCTTGGCAGCGTGGACATCTCATTCCTCCAAAACGTCTTACCGGACGCAGCTCGAGTTCCTTAAGAAGAATGCCTCAGGTTATGTATGTAACCCTGGTTCCTCAAAGGAACGAGACGCTGCGTCTTGGTGCCACACCTCCTGCATCCCTGCCAGCGTTTTGCTTCATTCCTTGAAGCTGATGCCGGCTGCATCGCACGTGCTTTTATACCAGCTGGTCATTACGTCACCCCGCCCGTGACGTCTCGCCCATCATTTGGACTGATTACACATGATTTTCAGAGCCGCTCACGCTGGAGACATTCCCCAAAGCATCTTACCAGACGCAGCGTCTCATTCCTTCGAGGAACCAGGGTTGCATACGTAACCTGAGGCGTTTTTGGGTCACGTCGAGGAGGTAATATAAATAAAGAACTATTGAAATGGGAAGCATTTTGGATTCATAAACTTAAATCACTGACGCCAAATGGCATGAATGAAGAACTAGAACTTTCTGTTTTCCTTTAATGTACTATAAATGGTCATATTCATCTTTAAGATAATAAATCTTGAGTATTTATAGTGTGAAAACAATAATTGCTTATGACGATGTATTTCTGATGTTTCTAATTATTGAATTTTCCACTGTTATACTATTTAAAGTCAATTGGTGGAGTACATATTGTTGATTGTTTATTTAAACTGTAGGCTTGTATAATAGTGATAAATGAATAATCCTAGATAATTCTTGCCTTAGTCACGGATGTGTAGTGTGATGTACTAGTGAATATGATGTTTTGTGTTGTGAAAATTGTCTAGTAGTTAAAAGGAAATGTTTTAATGATTGTGGTGATTCAACATTGACTAATGAGTGATGACGTTGACATAATTGGTGATTTGAAAAGTGGGTGGAGGGATGTAATTGCTTTACACACTGAGGAAGGCTTGGTAGCCGAAACGTTTGTGTCTTTTCCCCATTGGTGATGATCGTTAAATAAAACAGAAAAAGAAGACTGTTCTCGTGAGTGCAGATCATAATTTCTTATACTTTTAGAAATCATTACAATTTATTTGACTCTCAAGAAACATTTCTGATTGTTATCAATGTTGAAAACAATTTTGCTGCTTCATATTTTGTGTGGAAATGGTGATACACTATATTTTTCAGGATTTTTTGGATAAATATAAAGTTTAATGAACAGCATTTATTTGCATTTATCAAATATATTAATTCAATTTGTTAATGCATTTATTAAATAGAAATCATTTAAAATGGTTTCACTCACTTTTTATCACGTTCATGCATGATGAATAAAATTATTAATTTCTCTCTCTTTTTTAAATCTTATACCAATGTTTGAGTGGTATCATTGTTTCCACAAAAATATTAAGCAGCAAAACTGTTTTTAACATTGATAATAATGAGAAATGTCTCTTGAGCAGCAAATCAGCATATTAGAATGATTTCTGAAGAATCATGTGACACTGAAACTTCTCTTTGTAAACAACAACAGATTTATAAACGTTTCTAATGACGAATGTTGC
>JAFVLL020006765.1:0-12233 GCA_021397915.2 Tor tambroides
GATATAATGTTAATATACCAACCTATTAAAGTACTGAAATCTGTTTTGTACCTTTGAAATACACTGATAACCACCAAATGCAGGCGGTGATGAGAGAGTCACATGATGAACCAAAGCCCATCACAAGCAGCTTTTAAATAATAACATATATAGAAGGTGCACAGTGTCATTCACACACGCACTAAACACCATCATGGTGAGACTCTTTAAACTGAAATATGCTATAAACAGTTTAACAACATTAGATGTAACATACACCCCTAATAAACATAACTGATAAGAAAAAACTAAGAAATAGTTATTTCAAAGAAAAAACTTCAAATTCAAACAGAATTTGAAATGCAATGCAGGGAATTCTGGGAACGTCAGTTTACGTTTTTTCCCTGTAAATTGTACAGGAACTTTCCGTTAACCATTTAACAGGTTTTTACTGTAGCATTTTCACAGTTTTTTACCGTTAAAATCACGATCATTTTTTACAGTGCAGGTTGGATTTATGGTAGTGTTTTTTGGCCCATACAGTTCAGGTCAAAGGGTCCAATGTTGTTTTTGGACCCCATTGACTTTCAATGTATAGATATAAAAAAAACAAAAAAAACATTGTGTTTACAGAAGAAAGGACCACATCCACAACAGCATTTGTTCACCAAATCTTGTCGTTTTCATAGAATATCTCAAATACACAGTTGCCAAAATCAACTACCTTTAAGCGATAGTTTCCCTAAAAATAAAAATTATGTTATCATTTACTCACCCTCATGTTGTTTCAGACCCCTCTGTCAAAACCTTCAGAATATAGCCAAGAACAAAGCAGTAAAGTTTGGTGTATGTAAGTGCTGCTGAAGTGGAGAATATTTTTGAGAAACTGCTTTTAAAATATGTAAAGTAATTGGTATCTGCAGATGCAAATAGATGAAGTCTTAAGTACAGTGTTGCCTCCAGGCAACACAACATATTTTTGTTTTTTTTTAAATAAAATGAGACACTCGTTTAATTGATCAATGCTGTCTCAGGGAAGTAGAAGTCAAATACTAATAAATTAACATACAAAAAAAGTGGTCACATGACCCACAGGGGCCCACATTAGGTGTGTTCGACTTACCGCGAGAGCGTTTAGAGAGCTGATTGTTCCTTATGCTTTTTAATCGTTCTCGCGGTACTTTGACGTCATCCACCGATCGGTCTGTGCCGCGCCACTTCAAGTCGAACACACCTTTTTTTTCTACTTTCAGGACATGTGCACTTGTCACATGACTCCATATTTTGTCCAGTGAAAAGTGCATTTTTCATCAATTTCCTTACATAAAATTGCCTACAAAAAAAAATCTTACTCACCTTCATTGGAAAGTAAAGAAGTATTTTCAACAACTTTACATAATATTTCACCAAATGCATCATAGGAAATTACAAAAAAACTGCATGTTGCCTCAAGGCAACATTGTACTGCAATGGAATCGCATGAGGTCATGCAGGCATACAAGGTTAGAATGCAAGTATATCATATTTGTAAGGAAACGAGTTAGAATTATCTAAATTTATTAGAATTTTTGCATGATTTTGTAATGCATTTGCAAGAATAGTTATTCTCATACTATATGTGCACATACAGTATTATGATTTTTCTGTTGAGAAGAATTGCTTCCTCAGTTTTCACAAGCAATGAGATGTCATTAGTGAAGAAGGAGATTTTGCATGCATGTGCTCGTGCGTTTATGTGCATGCATGTAAGGATAAAATGCATATTACTATAAGGTTATGATGATTTTTCATTTTTTTTACTTTGAAACAACACTGATCATAAAGTTTTGGTATGACAACAGATATGATGTGATCCACGATGGTACAGTGTTGCCTGAGAGCAACAGCTGGATATGAAATGTTACTTTTTTATTAAATATGAGATGTGCAATACATTAAAAACTAGATAAATCTGTTTGTTCAAGTATTTGGTTGAAGAAATTTGTGTTTTCAATAAATCTATTTATTTTTTCAGCATGAAAATGTGAAATGTTTAAATTTGTCCGTTGCGGTACAATGTTGCCTTGAGGCAAGAAACTTTTAAAAAATTAATGAAAATGTTTATTGATACTGTTATAGTGTCTGATTTTAAGTAGGGAAAAACATCACAAATAATTTTTTCCTCGTTGATATTCCGTACCGTAGAGGGTTAAAAAAAAAAACACCTAAATTTGTATTTTAGAAGCTAAATGTCCCAAATCTCAAAATTGACTGAAAAAACCAGTGGTTTTGTCTGTATTGTCTTGCCTTTGTCACATGGTTCTTCAAGGCTCCTGCACCTTCTCCTGTTTTTATGAGTCTCTAACTTCATTCAGACAGTTTTGATGACGCCAAAAGGAAGCAGATGCCGCCAGGAACTCCACCAACTGAGTTAAGATGTTTCTGTATCTACTCCCTCGGCAGCTGCTCTGTGTGTAAAGTTTAATATTGCCCTGCCAGAACTCCCTAAAGTAATCAGTGTGAAGCTCGGTAAGTGGGGTTGGGAAAAGCGCAATTGGATTATGGGCCATAAGCACTTTAATTTTCCAAAGATGGTATAACAAACGACACAGCATCTTCCTCATCGCTCTCTCAGCGCAGAATAAGCATTGGTTTTCCTCAAACAGACTTCTCAGATTACAGGAGAGGTGACGCAGCTTGATTAAACGTCACGCCACAACAAATGCACCGTTATTGCACATTAACTCTAAAAATGAACCGTTTGGGAAGTCTCAAAAGTCTTCCAAGAGATTTAAAGTAAGCAGAGCGCAATGTTGTTATTCTGGAAGCAAACAACTTGTTTTAAATAAAGCAGAGAAGGGATTTCTCCCATTATGCAGTTTGGCTGTGCATTAAAGCAGTAAACACATGCAGTGCATTTAAACACTGTATATTAAAGTGCAATCTGAGCAAGCCAATGTACATAATTAGGATCTTCATTTACATAAAAGCCATTTTGAAACCTGAATTTCCATGCAAGTTCTGGCTGATTTATGCTAGTTAAAGGGATTTTTAGCCCCCAACAGGATATGTCAATGGGGTCCAATGTTATTTTTGGACCCCACTGATTTTTAGTAGCTGCAATTCTATTACCCTTCAAATTACGCAAATCAAAATTGTGAATTGAAAATACACCCAATGGAAACATGTCAATTTTGCAAAAGCTCCCAAATATCGCAAAAAAGTTTTACACTCTCATGAGGTGGTTTTTCAGGCAATTCAAAAAAGGAATATTTTGCAAAACTGCAATGGAAAAATTTCGCATTAACAGGTCACCTGGCGTACGTAAAAATCACATGATCATTCTTTAATGTACTATAGCCTCCAAGAAACACTTCATATGTGGCCGCTCTCAAGTACAAGGGGCTTTCCTTGCCATTAATGCTTGGATAACCCCTTATTTACACTGCACACGTCTGCGGCGCATTACAGCTCCAATGAGGCCACCAGAGCTGATTGCGGCTACTCTAGTCAATGATTGTGTTTATACCAGCCGCGCCGCAGCACATTTTAGAAGCGTCCCAGAAGCAGCTCTACACTTGAATATACATGCATACGTCTCCTTCAATTAAAAATAATGACTAACGTGGTGGCTGCGATACAATATATTCATGAACTTACCAACATCGGTTGCCATAACTTATCAAGAGAGGACAAAATTACATTTTAGTCACATATGGAAACGCCGTCATTTCGCAAAAGTTTTTTTTTTTAACCAAATTTATAAAATATTGCAAAAGCTTGTGTAAATCTGTAACGGAAGCGCAGCTACTGACATGCTTCAAAATATCTTCTTTTGTGTTTCACAGTCAGTCAAACATGTCTAGATTGATGACCAAAGCTCCATTTTGGGAGGAATTATTAGTTTAAATGCTATTTTGGTACTGGTCTAGCTGGTGGACCAATTACATCTGGTTTTACCCTGGTTAGAAGGTACAGTTGGTGGTTTAGTTAGGTAAAGTCTGCTGGGAAACCAGCATACCCTCATACTGAAGACTAGCAACCAAAACACAACCTACCGAGTCGAGGTTTTATGCGACTTAAAGGGATAGTTAACCCAAAAATTCAGTCATCATTTACTCACCCTCAATATGTTCCAAACCTGCATGACTTTCTTCTGTTGAACATGAAAAAAGAAACCGTTTGATTACACATATTTATTAGAATATTTTCCTCGCACAGTTTGGAACAACTTGAGGGTGAGTAAATTTAGATTTTTGGCTAAACTATACCTTTTAACCGTTCTTACACTCTGAAACCATCCGTTCTGTCAACAAACAAACCTTTTAGCCACAAGGCCGCCCTGTTCTGCTCTTCCACCTGCTCTGTTAAACTGTCGCAACAATAATGTTACCGTTTCCAAGCTGTGAAGTGGCACAAAGAATCACGGGACCATTTCCCAGACGCAAAGGCGCGAAATGACAGAGAGCCGGTGAGCACAGCGGGGCCTGTATATCAACACAGAACCGGCGTGGTTTCACAAACAGTGCTAATTACATGGGGATAAATCCTTGTTTATCACATGGCTTATGAGACACAAGTTAATTGCTTCCGCTTGTCAGCCCTCCAATCCCTTTGAAGCCCCCTCGGCTCCGGTCGCTACGCCTCGTGCCTTACCGCAGCAGCAACACGACTGGTTTTTCACCACATGGCAACAGGAAGTTACATTTCGTCAATTGTGTCAGTTGTTTGCAAACAAACCGAAATGCCGTGAGTCTGCAACCAATCAGAACAGAGGTACCTGCATATTTAAAATAATATTAAAAAAAGATGACTACCTACATTCTAAGAGAAAAGTTCTTCAGAATAGCACACTACCATAATATTTCTGCAATGTAGTATGTGCGCAGCATCCATATTTGGGATGATGTCGCAAAAAATGCCATAAAACAATGACTAAAATGTAAAAAACTGAAGTATACTAAAGAACATCCCACAAGTTAATTACCTAAACATGACATTCCATTTACAGTGTGACAAACAAAACTACATCTTTATCAATATCGTTATAGTTTTTATCCTTGGTGTGAACGGGCTTTTAGAAATTTGCATATCAAATACTATACAGTAAGCTTTATAGAGTTAAGTAAATAGATTCAATGGTATATGAATGCAATCGTTAAAACATTCACATCTTAATTCATCAACAGAAAAAAAGAAAAAGGTTTAGTATGTTAAAAACAATGAGGCTGCATGTCGACAAGAACATTTCAGGCTATGTTTTGGAAAGCCCCCAGCTGTGTGTAATCGAGAACATGCTGACAGGCGGGGGTCGCGCTCGCGATTCTTGTGCTGGAAATTGAGATTGTTCTAGTGACATTCTAATATGTTGTGCAGCGGTTCTCTCTTACTGAGCCTCAGGCAAAACAGAACACTGGATCGATAGGCCAAAAATATCCTGCCAGCGCAGTACGGGGAATTGGTTTTTTTCCTCGGTGAAGTCGAATTATGTGCATAGATGTGTTTGTGGGAATGTGTTCAGGTGGATGTGTTCACGTCACGCAGATCTTTGGCCGCACTGATTCACAGATGCAAAGTCATTCTGTAACAGCTCGAAGTGATGGAGGGAATCGAACGGCGTCCTGCTGTTGTCCATCAGTTCTTAGACCTGCACCAAAGAACAACTGAGAAACGGATGTTGACGGTACGAAAACAGACTCGCTTTCAAACACTTCACATGTCTTTTGTCTGGTGTTTTTTTTTTTTTATGCAAATCACAAAAAAATAGTCCATTAGATCCTGCCAAATCAAACTAGGTGCGTCACATCACACATTGTTAATATATATTATTCGGAGGATTACTCTCTCAAGAAGATTCTCAGCAGAAGAAACTGTTGCTCTTTCATGACAATAATTGAGCTGAAAGAGAAAACTGACTGTAGCAGAAGACAGTTTATGCTAATGTTGCATCCCTTGTGGCAGCGCTGACAACACACTTGAGTTGAATTACAAATTGCATTCTAATATAATTCAAAACAAAACATCACGCGTTTGAGCTAGCATAGCTAAAAGCATTTGCGCTCACGTACGTACATAGGAAACGTTTGAGGTCTCAGAGACCACAAACCTTCTCTGAAGCTCGAACATGCAATCTGTCCACTTTCTGACTCTACACGCTCTAGTCATTTCATATTTTCTCTTTGCCTTTTATTCTCTGAACTTTTTTCATATTCAGAGCCGCTCCTTCAAGGCCGCCAGCATTAATCATTCACCTGTTAAATATTCCACTTGGCCCGGTGGAAATAATAGAACTGATTAAGCAATGAAATAGGCAGAAATTAACTTAGGTGTTAGACGATTGTTTGTCAGCAAACAAATAAATAAATCAACCGAACGCTCCAGGTGTTTAACCTCAACACAAAGACACGTCTGAAACAGAGACAAAATCTGAAAGAAACACAGCTCAGTTGATCTCATTTCACACAGATCCAACCATCTTTGAAGATGAGCGAGGCTTTTTAAAAGACCTTATCATGAGATGAGAAGAGAACTGATGAGAATGAGATGATCCGAAATGTCACTCACTGACATCCAGACTCTTTCAGGTCATGTCATCTGAAATACTGCACTGCAGCGTACAGATATTCTACAGTTCCTACTATTTAAAAAAGTAGTGTGTAGTATATAATGACAAATGTTTCAGAATTGCTGCAATTAGAAGATAATCACAGTAATCACATGACCTCACACTACACTGCACCATCGCTACTACTAGTACACTTACAGCTGCATTTTTTTCAAAAATTATTTCACCAAATGTATAATAAATGGGGAAAAACAACTGGATTTATTAGGATTAGGATTTTTTTACTTAGGACAGTAAGCAACCAACCACCTACCTAGCAACCACGAAAAACACCCTAGCAACATGCAAAGAGTCAAGAAATAAATCTGAAACTAAATAAGTGCTTAATTTTTCCACACACACACACACACACTCACACAATTTTTATGTAAAATGTATATGGGATCATTAACATATAATGCTGCTCTGATGTGACAGACTAAAGCGCGGTGGACTGAGGGCATATTAAATTTAAGAGCATCACTTTTGCTTTGCTTGTGAATATGAAGTGATCATCAGCGAAGCTTCTCTAATAGACTCAATGGAGCCATGATGACATCTGCTAATGAATCCCAGAGAGAATAAAGCAGGAAAGTTCTGCCTGTCACGCCACGATAACTATCGGCCTGAGCTGTCACTGCATTTTACTCAAGGCCACATCACGAGTAGTGTACAATCTTCAAACAATAACATGAATACTGCAAACTCCTAAGCTGGGTGCAACCCAATTTGCATACA
Source organism: Tor tambroides (assembly GCA_021397915.2). NCBI lineage: Eukaryota > Metazoa > Chordata > Actinopteri > Cypriniformes > Cyprinidae > Tor > Tor tambroides. Next base: position 7,301 of record JAFVLL020006765.1, read on the forward strand.
TTAAAACACTACAAACGAAAATGCATGCTTTACAAGTGAAGTGCAAGTACTGCAGTCCCATTACATTGCTACTTAATACCACATACCACATTTTTGAAACACATGGCTTGCATATTGAAGTAAGCATCAGAATCTACCTAACCTTAAAAGCCATTTTTCCTTTTTATGATCACATACTTTAGTGTATTGCAACTTACACTCTGAGGGAGGGGGCTGACACCATTTTCAGTTCAAATTGGCAAACTTTGAATGTGTTTTGACCATTAATTTATAAAGACAACAGTGTTTCGGGGCCTGGAAACAAAAACTTTTCAAAATCTGGAAGTTTTCGCAGATCCGTGTGAACTTGGACCATTTTGACAATGCTGTCATGTAAGCATACTCTCAAAAATCAATGTTCTTTACTGGCATCAGTGGTTCATGAAGAACCTTTGACATCCATGGAATCTATCCATTCCACACAAAAAAAGGTTCTTTAAAATTTTTTTAAAAAATTGTCTTCACTCAAAGAAATGGTTCTTTTAAGAACTGTTCACTAAAAGGTTCTTTGGGGAACCCAAAATGATTCTTCTATGGCAGGCCAGGGCAGCATTGGTCCTGGAGTGCTGATGTCCTGCAGAGTTTAACTCCAACCCTAATTAAACATCTGCCTGTAGCTTTCTAGTGATCCTGAAGACATTTATTAGCTTGTTCAGGTGTGTTTGATTAGGGTTGGAGCTAAACTCTGGATTGTGGGTAATATTAGCCCAAAAAATCCACCAAAAGTAAACTAAATATTGTATTTGACCTATTATGATTTGGATTGCGTTTACCCTAATCTTGTATACTATTCAGGAAAGATAGTATGCAAATTGGTCATCTGATTGGTCATTGAGTAACAGTTGGCTGTGTTTGCAAGTGAGGAGCAAGTAGTGGAAACTTTGCCTAGATGCTCTCCCAGTTCCCATGGCGATTGGGTTCCAGTTGGTTGCTATGTGCTATCTGTAGTCACGTTTCCTTAGCGATTCCTTTATAGAGGAAAAGATGTGAACGACAGACTGATGTACTTCTAACTGAAAGTTCTTCCATGTCTTATAAGTTACTCAACTAACACTGATTTTTTTTCAGGATAGAAAAACAACGTCTAGAATGTTTCTGTTACACAACAGTAAGTTTAAATAGGGAGTAAGTGGAGACATTTTCAGTCCTCTTCCTTTCAGATGTTTCTTCTGAGAAAAAGATCTCAATGTGTCTCCACAAGACACCAAAATCTACACTCAAGGGCATAAACAAATCAACAGCCACATTCCTCTTGCAAGATACCTCACCCAAAGCCTTATGTTTACGTTAACCCTAAACTTGCCTCATTTCAGACCCCTAAATGCTTATAACAAACCAAACCAAAATGTCAAAGAACAGGCATAAAGCTTCAATCTGAAACTGACATATGAGCTGTTTATTTAAGAATAAACAGCACACCAGAAAGCCTTCAAATGCAATATACGTCCAAAAAGTAATCCAGCAAAGCGAATATTAGTCGAGCGTGACTTTTCAACGAAAATTTAAACCGGGCATCAATTATTCATTCCTGCCAAATGTGTTGTTATTGAAAAGTGATGAAACAGATTGTACTGCCAATAGAGACACTGATGTGTTCAATGAGCTCTGGAGCGGCTCCAGAGTGACAATCACAGTCCTGAGAGAAGAATCCAAACTCAGAGCAGAACTTCTGCTTCTCTAATGGCTGCGCTTTCACCACAAGCACAACACATGGTGTTATCAGTTACATCGAATCAATGATGATTCACTTCAGCCCTCGCCGGGGCTTTCAACACCTGAGGGGATGAAATCATTTTTCATTTACAGACAGGCAAGTCAACGCTCTAACTCTCCTCTCATTTTCAACGAGGCAGAATGTTTACAGCTTATGTTTTCAACTCTCATCAAAGCTAAAATACAGATTCAGATTGAATTACAAAGAGTGTATGATGACAGTCAAATTCTGACAAACAACAGTCAGACTTTAGAGAATCATACAGACATAAACCTTGAGATAAAACACATATCCCTAATTTGTTTTTATGTGTTTGCTAGGAGACCGCTTTTCAAAACCATCTGTGTAATATTAAATTGTGCACTATTCAAAGTATAAGCTTTAAACAATTGACTCTTTCACAATGCCATCAACCCTCATGAATTAACTCAGAAAAACAGCTCAAATATGGAATGGCACAAATGTAAACAAGAGTAAATAAAAGGCAAAACCTTTTCTTAAAAGTTCTAAGACAATTTTGAGACAAACTTTATGAAACTTAATGGAACCCCAATGCTAATTCACAAATATAAAAAAAATATGCTTCCCTAACTTTGTGTAATGGCAAAATGTGTCTAATAATTCAGAATATAAATGATGTATATATTATTCAAAATGTAACCTTTAACATCTGTAAAGTGCAAACAATTGTAATAAAGACCTTGACCATACAGTGACTTGGTCTTTATAAAAGCAGCAACAACAACAACAAAAATAGCAGAAAAACTCTAAACTGTCAACAAGAATAAATAAAGATGGTCATGGAGCAACAGCATGTCGAAATTAACAAAAGTAAAAGATTATGATAAGCAAAACAATTATTTACATGCTCCTTGAATTGAATTTTAAAACTTTATTTAGGAATTTAAAGAAAGGAGTTCTAGCGCTCCACAGTTTTAGCGTCACATAAAACAAACAAAATGGAGACAACCATTAAAAGTGGTCATTGAATTTCTGTTTAAAGTCACCATTAATTAATAACATTTAATGTGGCTTGGTGCTCTTTTTGAATTCCTTAATATTTTTCTAAAAAAAAAAAAAAAAGAATAATATAATGTAGTCGTTAATGATTGTCCCGCCATCAACAACAGATGGATCCAATTTAGCGTCAGAAGCCACTAAACTAACAATTTTAAAATAGAGCCAAAATGCAAACAACACTGAGTAAAATCTGTAGCCTTGTTGTTGCCCAGTAACACGTTTGTTCTGTGCCTGTTTAAAAAAAAAAAAAAAAGTCATTGTCCTTGTCATTTTAAAATGTGTTTTACAGGTTTACACACAACTCACCTGCCGTTTAACAGCGCGAGCAGCTCACCCGCGTGGTACAGGTCGTTGCGCGTCACGCGGCTGAAGCGGAAAGAGTTCAGGTTGCAGAAGGTAATAGCAGGAAACGCCATCATTGGTGCTGTGACCTCGTCCAGCTTGGTGACATGGGGGTACTGAAAGTAAAACTTGATGCGGTCCACGCAAACAAGCACCAAGAACGAAAACGAACCCATGAAAAACATGATCCATATGCATCGTTTGATGCACTGACGTTCATAACTGAACATGTGTGAGATGCCATGGAGCGTAGACCTGCTGGCGAAAACTTCAATGGGCGCGGGCCGATCACAGTCCAGATTATCTTCAGACTCGGTTTTAATATCCATGGTTCTTTAAGTTTAAATGCTCTTTGAATGAAGAAGGTGAGATATTTAGAAGGTTGGAAGAACTTCACGCCCTTAGATGGTCAGCTGATCTTTATGAGGAGGTGCATAGATGGACCCAATGACACGGTGTAGACACTAGAAAGCAGTTACAACAATCCATGCAACATCTTTCTGACGGCCTTTCAGCGTTTTAGCAAGTTTCTCAAAGGTAAGTTAAATGGGACGGTTTTTTTACGCGCTCTAACCCTTAAAATGACATTCGTCGATGCACGGTGTATTCAGATTGATTCTGTCATATTAAACAATATTTCTGACTTGGATAAAACCTGTGAAGTTAGATATTACCACATGAAGCACAATTGGGCTACTCAAATTAGCGATAAAAGAACAGTTTGAAGAACTCTACTCCAAAAATTCCAACAATACAAATGGTTACTGGCGATATATTAGCTTTTATCCCTCCTAAGTCCTCAGGATCTTCACTAAAATAAGTCCGTAGTTGCAAACGCGAGTGTCGTCAATTCATTCTCCGTCTCCTCCAGTCGAATCAGCTAAATGTACAGAAACAAGCGTGATGATAACGCTAAACTAATGTCATTTATTTACATACATCCCCATAAGGTGTCAGAGACAACAGAAACGCATCGCTCGATGTAAAAAGAATGTCTTCACATCCATACACAATATAGACACATCCGCGGTGTCAAAACGGCTCGGATTGTGTTTCAGGCTCGATTCAATAAGCGATCCGCAATCCAACTTCACCACGCGCGCTTGTAACGACAACACAGATGCTCTCTGGATGCTGGCATCACTAAAATGTCCCCCTCTTTAATTAATGCAGCACGGCACGCGTATCCATATCAGATAAAGTCTTCGGTCGCAAGTTATATAGTCCCCGTTGGTCCAGTCCTGTGGTGGGTTCAGATGTAGACAGACACGTCAGGAATGAACGCTGCACACTGCGACGAAGCCTCCATCCAAGAGCTCCACTGTCTGTCTGAGCATCACTGACCCGATCACTTCTTAAAAGAGAGGGAGAGACAGACTGAGCGATATTATTTATTAGAATTTCATTTCTTTATTGTGATTTTACTTATGTCGTTATGCATCATATTTTTATTACGAATTATAGAAGTTTTATTATTATTATTGACATTTGTTTTACCTTTTATCTGTAATGTCAAAATTTGCATTTAATTTTCCTTTTATATTATTTCAGCACTTCATTTACATTAAAACAAAGTATTAATTTATTGTAATTAAAATTATGTATTTTGTATAATTTATGTAATTTGTATTATATTAGAATAATGTATAATTTTGTTTTAATATTATTTTTGCCTTTATTTGTAAATTACTGTGTATACTTCCTTTTGTTAGATAATGCAATAAAAATTTCCCTTGAAGGGACCATAAATATATATTACAGCTACTAATGTCAGAACAAACTACATAATGAAAGTGATGTATGCACAGTTATTATATA
>JAFVLL020006766.1:0-28248 GCA_021397915.2 Tor tambroides
CACCTCGTCCACCAAGCATCACTGAAAATGTCATGATGGAGGCTATGGCTATGGATCCTCAAGGAACCTCCAAAGGCAGAGAGCAAGGCAACATTATCCAAGGTGGAGACAGAGCCTACATGGGCTACCAGCAACCTCAACACCACCCTCAACTCTCTCCCGGACAAGAAGGTCTGAGTTGCATGGATCAAGTCTACCAGTCTCAAATGCAAGGTCCGTATCAGCGTGAGGAGATCTGTGCCACTGGGATAATGGGTCAGGCTGATATTGCAAACAGTCTTCTACAGCAAGCTGAGTTCGGCATGAGCAACTGTCAGCTCAGTCCCTCTGGTCCACATTATCCTAGCCAAGGTGATGGATCAGGACCTTGGGGACAGACCAACCCTCAGACCGTTATGCAGTACCAGGGTGCAGGCATGCAAGGACAACCCTACCCTCAACAGGGTGTATATGACCCTACATCTGACCCTGGCCTCCATAGAGTTACTGTAAAGCCAGAGCAATTCCATCCATCTATGGGAGGATCCAGTTCTTGCCAGAACACCAAAACTTTACACCAGCATCGGCATAATGCGAATATGCAGGCGTATCCACCGCAATCAGGTCAGGGCATCATGAGCAGGTCCTCCACTGCGAATTGTGACTTCCATCATGGTCAGATGGGAACGCAAGCCGTTCTTCCTCAGCAGAGCCAGGCGGGATCGTTCCAGAGTTCTGGAGGGATAAATCTTGCACTGGCAGAGAGCCGTAGGTCACAGACGCCAATGCATCAGATGAAGGAAATGATGGTGAGGAATTACGTGCAATCCCAGCAAGCGCTCCTTTGGGAACAGCAGCAGGAGCAAAGGGTAGTCGATGGTCTCTCTGGGAAACCCGATGGCATGGACATGGGAGGACAGACGGCGATGATGCAGCACAGCCCGCAGCATCAACAAGCAAACCAGAACCTTTATTCTGGAAGCTCCTACCAAGGCTATCCGAATCAGAACTTGATGAGCCCACCGCAAAATCGAGTTCCTGTTTCTATCAAGGAGCATTCAGCTGGGATGCAGGGATCTTGCTTCGGGCCAGACATGGTGCCAAGACCACCTCAAGGACGAAAGCCTTTGAGTCGCCAGAACAGCTTGTCCCAGCAGGCAAGTGGAGCTTACCTGGGCAGCCCAACTCACCTGAGCCCAGTCCACTCCACCGCAAGTCCTAGAAGAGCAGTGCGGCTCCCGCCGGTTCAACAACAGCAACATTCGGAAAACTTCACCAATAACAACAACCCCATGTACTACTCAGGCCAGATACAGATGCATCACGACATTGAGAAGACTCAGGATAGTCCATGCCTGGCCCAGCAGCACCTGACAGGGATAGACCCTAGTACCAAGCCCACCTCGATGGCCTACTCCGACCCTACACCTATGTCCAATGCCTTAGAAAACCTGGACTTGGAGAATGCTCAGATTGACTTTGCTTCCATCATTGATGACCCAGAACCTTCCTCTTACAGTCCAATAAACCCACCAATGGGACACCACCAGTGCTCCTCTCAGACCTCCTCCCGTCTCACCACACCCCAAACCTCCATTACCCTCCCAAGTGGCCTTTCCAATATGGCAATCGGGGACATGACCTCAATGTTGACATCCCTTGCTGGGGAGAACAAGTATTTGAACACATTGTCTTAAAGTGTTTATACATATAATTGGGCCAAAGTGAGCGTGTAGACTCTATTGCCCTTTCAACACTAAAAGCTCCTCTGGACGTCCTTTTCTTGCTCATATGCCAGTTACTGATCGTTCTCCTGGTGTCCTTAATGGGATCTTGCATAATAGTTTTGTAATTGTGTAAAATACCTTGCTGAACATTACTACAGAGGCCTAATGACTTACTGAAGGGGCATTCCGGTCACTACTGTGAGACTGTTTACGATGGAAATCTTTGTTTAAAATGTAAATATGAGCTTTGGACTGTAAATGGTGGCAAGATAGTATAAAGAAAATCTACTTTTTGATACAGACTTGGACTGGCACAAAAGCCGCATGAACTCTACATAAGAATGAACTCTAAATAAGAAGACTGAAATACTAAGTGAGCGAATGTGTAAAGGAAGAAGCTGGTTGGCACATTCTCTAGAAGTATTGGTAAAGACAGGACTCAAGTGCCTTTGACAATTGTGGCCTCTTTGATTCCTCACTGGTACAACATGTTGGAGAAAACTCGACAGATGCGACGCATAGACAGTCAGATAGATAGATAAACTCAGTATGAAGCCCAAAGTATACGAACACTTAGTGTATGAGTACAGCCGAATGCAAAGCCTTTCAAAGTATACTCTACTTAATAATGCACAAAAACACAGGCGGCTGACACATGCACACTAGAAAGTTTAATCTTTTGCGATGTCTGCGCTATTTCTCTACAGAAGTTATGAGCAACAAAAAAGTCTTTGTACTCTTTTGAACTAGCAGGCGTCTATTCTTGTTGCGTCGCAAGTGGATTGTCGTTCCGTTTTTTTTAATACCGTGAAACAACCAATATCGCCACCTTGTGGACAAACTAATTAGTGCAAATAATGTGTTTGCACAAGCTGAGGGTAAAGAGTACATGCATATACTTTGGGCTTAGAAGAAAGAGTGTTCTCACTAAAACGCATCGCTAACTGTCATAATGGCAGATTACAGAACAGTATTTTGAAGCCTTGTTAATTATCTCTAGGTCTAGACTGGAGCCTTTGAGCATAATATTCATTCAAAGTTTTAGTGTTTGTTTTCTGATTATTTGACTAGTCTGCTTTCAGACAGATACGTTAAAGGGTGACGGCACTGAGTGTTTTTTGTAAGGTTTCTTTTAGTCTACGCTGCGCTACGTAACCCTAGCTAGCATGCATATGCATTGCACTGACAACAGCACTGAGCTGAGGAGAAGTGATGAATTTTTATTAAAGGTTCCATATAGTATGAAAGGTACATACAGTGCAGGTATTTTATTTTTTGGTTTTAAGTCCTCTGTTATTTCAACACTTTGTCTACATCATGCTTAACTAGTTTTAAGTATCATTTTATCATTTAAGTGTTATCAAGGGCTCCAACCCTTTAAAAATCCCAGTGTTTAAAATACCAAAGACGACCAGCACTGAGACGAGTCTACACTTGATATTTGCTAGACACAACGTCATGTGCTTCAATATTGCTGTGATAAAGAATGTAACGATGTTCTTTTTTATCATTTCCTCTTTTTTAAAGAAAAAAAACATTTTGTGGTTTTTGCATTTCTGTGTGTTTTTATATCTGTCACAGTTCACTCAAACCTTTTTGCTGGCAAAAGTTCATAAAGTAGTAACAGATTTATGATATTAGCATTTATCTCATTTATTTACAAGGAAACTAAGTGATATTTTTGCGTACCGTTTTCTACATTTTTGTACAAAGGTACTATATTATACCAGTTTATAAATAAACAGAGCCTGTGATGGAAGAAAACAATGTGTTGAATAATGTTTCTTTGTGCATATCCATCTCAGTGTTGTTGTTTTTTTAGTATCATTGAGATACTATCATTGTTTTTATTATATTTAAATTTATTTGTAATATTTACATTTAATTTTTATATTTTGTTTTCATGTTAATTTTAAAGTTTCATTCATTTTGTTATTTTTTGTCATTTTTATTAGTTTGTTTTTTTAAATGTTTATAGTTTTTATTAAATTTGATTTCAGATTTAGTTCTTTTAGTACAAGTTAAACTAAATGAAAATGAAAAATGTTGCCTTTTCAGCTAGCGGAAATATGTTTTTTATATTTTATTGAATTTCAGTTTATTTCAAGTAATGGAAGTTTTATATGGTTTTAGTTTTAACTATGATAACCATGTACTACTCTCTCAATAGTAAATACACTGGAAAAAAACAAGATATTGGATAACAGCATGATGCATTTGAGTGCATTTTGAATGCTTCAAGCACGCCGCCTTTATTTTTTTCAGGTAGGAACATGTCAAATGTCCTCTAGATGGCGTCAGATCTACAGCTCATGTTCTTTGTGAGGTCTTGAAAACCACACACAGGGTTTATGTTACACTTGGCATATTAGATCCCTCCTCCTTTAGTTACAAAGAGAACTTTTTGCTCACTAATACTGAAATCTCTGTGACAAAGCTAATCCTCTCCATACTTGGCCTTTCCCTGTCCCTGATTATAAGATCAAAAGAAAGATTTTCCTGGACTGCATGCCAGTGTGTGTGTGTTTGAGTCTATAAATGCTGTGGCTCCCGGTCCCTGGTACCCTGATTCGGCCCCAGAGATCTAATGCTGTGTGTGCGGCATGAATCCAATGAAGACCTGCCCTCGACATCGCCATCGCCAACTGCGCTGACTCAATTCTCCCTGTCTCCCATCTGTTATTTGCTACATAACTGACTGATCGTCTCCGCTTCTTCCTTTCGCTCTGTACCTTGCTTCCATCCTCCTTTTCGTGACTTGAGCCATCTCTCATCGCGCGCTATCCCTCCTTCATCATTAGTGGTTTTTGCTCAGGCAAGGATCCCTTTACTTTTGCTCATACTTAGGGTAACCTCAAGTATTGAAGCCATCCCGCACTGTTTGCGCTATGAACATGAATGATTCTTCAAATCATGTGGCGTGTTGAGGAGTTCTGTCATTTTTCAAACTGTTTGTGCTTGCTTTGCAAAAAAAATCTAGTTTACTATCATTTAAAATTTACATTCATTAAACAAAAATAAATGATGTGTATTTTGATGCATATCAATTCTGAAACTCCAACTCACTGATTTAAATGCATAGGAAATGTACTAGTCGTTCTATAATTAACATCTGCAGAACGTAACATTCGGTTAATTTCTAAATTGAGAGTGCAGAGGTTTAACAGCGCTCTGATCTACAGTCTGAGTTAAGCCACAATCTACTGAGCTGAGGTTGCTGATACAAATGGAAATGGTAAAATAAGCGCTGAGGTTTTCACATGCAAAGAAGTGAAACCAGCATAATGACTTTTCTTTTCTTGGTTCGCCATTCAAGTCGAGGCTTTTTATTCTCTTTGTCACAAAGGTTGGCATATAATTAACTCCTGTTTAATAGTTTAATATGCCGTTAAGGAAGACTCCTCCCTTTGCTCCTTCTCTGAACCCCTGCCAAACTCGTGCGCGCTGGAAACCCCACGGGACGCCCCACCCTAGGGCGTCCCTCAGTGAGTACAGAGGTGTTTGAGACCATTTGGTGCCCAGATTCTCGCAATTACTGGCTGTTTTTAAGCTCACTGCACACAGCAAACTGCACTCTTTGTCTGCATAAAGAAACAACGGTACCTCGTTTATAACGTTCATGTAAAAAACACTTTCTTACCATCATCTGCAGGGGCAGATTGGTGGGTTTTCTTTGTGTCCTCCTTTACTCCTCTCATCCAAGATCCACAGCAGGGTGTAGGTTTATGACCCATTCCATCTCCTTTCCTCTCCTGGACAAAAGGACTGTGCCCTCTCATCCCTTCTCCTTTTCTTTGGCTTTCTCCACCTGAAACCCTCTATTTTATGTCCCTAAAAAGACAAATGTCCATTAGAAACAACAAACACAAGCTTAGCATTTTGCCTTTAAAATACACAGGAATCACTCTTAAAAAAGTACTATGGTAATACATTGTTAGTTTGAAGTACTATGTAAATACCATTGTACATGAATATGGTTATCATCATGGAAATTAAAGTACTATAGTATTACTATCTGATATCACCCCTTGTATTTCTGAAAGGTTATATACACAAAATGTTGGCATCCTAACTGCAAAACAACAAACACATGCTTAGCATTTTGGTAAATGTCTTCAAAACGCACAGTATTCACTATTAAAAACTACCATGGTAATACATTGTTAGTTTGAAATACCTTAATGTACTGTGTAAAAACATAGTAGCTACATGAATATGGTAATCATTCTGTTCCTCAATTGAAATTAAAATACTATAGTGTTACCTTTTGGTATCATTTTTGTAAGACTGTACAAAAGACACGTTAAAATAACTGCAAAAAGCTGGTATAAAAGAAAGTAGCTTACAAATCACGGCTATGTCTTGCAACGTAATTTACGACGTTTATGCTAAGCAAAATATCCAAGTAAACTATACAAACCATTTTTCTTTTAAATCTCGGCCATCCTGTGGTTATATTTTGTATTGTGGGTTTTCTTGTAATGTCTGTAAGATGTTTCTTTCCAGACAAAAAGGAGAAATCCGCCCGCTGTTGTAAAAACAACAATTAAGATAAAGTTATTTTCCCCTCAGAATCCGTTGCCGCGCTTTTTTTTTTTCTGGCGGGAGACGAGACATAATCAAGACAGCATGAATATAATCGATAATTTTCAAAGAGCAGAAAATACTGTAACATATCACAGATGCTGTGTTATTTCAGAGCAATGTGTGTTACAGTTGTTTGCTAACACAACAAAATGACATTAATATTATTATTATTATTAATAATAATTAACAAGAGTAAGACTGTCATTAAATACAAAGCAGAATTACTTAACCACTAACATAATTTAAAGCAGAAAAAGTCATTTATTTCGGAGCGATTAGGGATCACCTCAGGAAGTATTGTGTGGGAATTATCATGACAGTGCGTGGGTTTTTTTTTCAAGGTAGGGGTCCTGGAACGGTGTGTTTGAGTTTTTCTGATGTTTTTCTTTTTCAGTTGCTAAACAGACTACCGTTCAATTACTCGCACAAAATAGGTGACAATACAAAACTTCCTACAGCGATCAACAGGAGAAGGGCTGATAGGGGGCGCGGGAACAGGTGCGATTCGCTCCTAATAAAACGCGTAGCCTACCTGCGCATTAAAATAACACTTGTAAATATATAAAAGGTAAATATGCACGTGTAGCCTGTATGTGACCCTGGATCACAAAACCAGTCTTAATCAGCACGGGTATATTTGTAGCAATAGCCAAAAATACATTGATCAATGATCAATGTTTATTTTATGCCAAAAATCATTAGGATATTAAGATCATGTTCCATGAAGATATTTGTAAATTTCCTACCGTAAATATATCAAAACTTCATTTCTGATATGCATTGCTAAGAACTTCATTTGGACAACTTTAAAGGCGATTTTCTTAGTATTTTGATTATTTTATTTTATTTTATTTTTTGCACCCAGATTCCAGCCTAGTTGTATCTCGGCCAAATACAACAAACCATGCATCAATGAAAGCTTATTTACTAAGCATCCAGATTATGTATAAATCTAAAAAAATGGACCCTTGTGACTGGTTTTGTGGTCCAGGGTCACATATATATTGCGATATATAAATAGCGTATACTTGCAAACCTAAAATTTGAGTAGCTATTAACGTCTGACGCTTCTTAAATACAAAAATAAGCATTAAATTGCAAGCATATATTTAATTTGTTTTCGCATGCACACTAGTTATATCCTATTAGGAACAATAGAATGCATACCCAATATTATTACTATAAGCCTACATTAGGCTACGTTATACGTAACGGTGGTGTTTATGACTAGGGGGAAAAAAATCATAATTTTCTGTTTAATCAAAAAGTAACTCCACCTTAGGAAATCACACACTTTTAAGTGCGCAAATTCTCCTTTCTTAGAACACACTTCACAGTTTGTGGTGACACGGGCTGACCCCAGACCTGCCTCCGATGACGACATCAGAGCCGCTGCTGATCGCGACGCGCGTCTGAGCGCTTGATGCGGAGCGACGCTTCGCTCATTTATCCGCACGATCCGTCCGCGCCTCACCGGACAAATACGACCACGACATGGCAGAGAGGAGCCGAGGAAAGCGGAGAAAACAGGCGAACCCGCGGAGAAACCAAGGTTAGTGGTGAATTCAACAGCTGCCTTGTGAAGTTTCTGAGTTGTGCGGGTTTATTTCTGCACTCATTCATTCCGCTAGAAAATCCAGATTAGCACTACGTTTGCAACCGTAGCCAGACATCAGCTATTCCTAAACACTTATTCCACGTTTATCCGTTACTTTAATGCATGAGTACATTAATACTTCTTACTTTGACTGTCAGCTTTAAAGTTTGCAGAACTTGCGGTCCGCTTTGCATCATTTCTGCAGTCCTCAGCATCACATTTTCATTGAGTTTTACAACATATTTGTTGCACTTCCTCACATCCTCTTGTCTTATTACTGATGTTTCGAGCCTATTTGTCAATTGGATTAAAGTTCTTTATAAATAATTTTTAAAAAAATGAATCGTTTAAATAATTAGCGCAGTGATTTTGTTTTAATTTAATATCACAGATTAGGAAGATGACTGACTTTAAGATTCTTTAATTATTGTTAGTATAATTATTGTTAACTTGCGCAACGTATGCATTATAATAAATGCAATTATGTAATTATCACAAATCACAAATTTATTTAGGCTTATGGTACTTATTCTGAAATTCACTATTGTCGTAAAGTATTGTCTTTCAAAAAGTGTCAGAATTGTAGTGTGATCAATAACTAAAATGCTTATTTATATTTAAATTGCATTTAACTTTGAAAGTGCAAACCGGAAAGCTCAGCACCCCATATATTTACATTTTAGTAATGAGATTTTTAACTTCTCAGTAAATAGGACTAAATGCACTGAATACCTTTGGTTTTCTTGAAGAAAAGTTGCTCTGTTTGGGCCTAGAAGAGTTCCATCTCAAGCTCTGAACATCTAAGTCACACTCAACAAACTAATTAGTTTCACATTTCACATTTGTTTTTAGATTGTGTGTAGGTATGAACGCAAAGCAGAGACAATCGTTCCCGGCGCTTATGGCAAGTTCCAGAGATCTGATACGTTAGTGGTTTAAAAGAAGTGTGAATAAAGTGCTTTTCTGGAGTGACTGTGTGTCTTAACAGCTGTAGCGTTATACATGATTGAAGGTGTTTTGTTTGACATGCATGCAGGACGGTGTGTATTTGAGTGCATGTGTGTGTGTGTGTGGTTAGAGAGCTTCCTCATTTGAATGCGACAAAAGTGTCATTTTTGTCGACCTCGCACCCTTGTGTGATGGCCAGAGCTAACAGGCAGAAGCCCACCGTGTCACCTCACACACAAACACACTGTGCTTATATACAGGAGCTGCGAGACGTGACCTTACCAACTATAAATTTGCTTCCCTAATTCCTCTATTAGTCACTGATGCGCGAAAGTAGCATAAAATAGGGCGGTTTTGAGATGCCAGCTGCCTTTGTGTTCCACCGATGGTCAGTTTACAAGATAAGTCATTTAAATATGCCATTCGAAAACAAACGATCAAAGCGTCATCTGATCAGTGAAATTCCGCAGGAACTTTTCTCTGCTGCAGCATCACTTTTCTTCATGTGTTTGAATCAGCTGTTTTTTAATGGATGTCAGTGACTGGTTGCATAAAATGCTTACAGTCTTAAAAATAAGTATTCTTCATTGGCATTGATGGTTCCATGGAACTTTTCCATTGTACAAAAGTTTCTTTATAGTGGAAAAAGGTTATTTAGATTATTAAAATGTTTTGTTTTTTTTACACTAAGAAAAACAGGGGTTCTTTTAGGATATTTGGGGGACCAAAAATGGTTCTTCTATGGCAAACCCCCTTCTGGAACCTTTATTTTTAAGAGTCAAGTCAAGTCACCATTATTTATATAGCACTTTTTTAAAAGAGTGTAGACTAGTTTTCCAAGTAAGTCATTAAATTTTCTTTTAAGTCACTTACATAAAAATTGGTCTGATTTGAATCTGAAAAGTAATATTTATTATCCCTTAAGTAACTGCTAGATGGTTAGACCATTTCTTAAGACGCAGACTAAGTTCACACAGGTGTCCATCAGAGGTTTAGAGAATCACATTAACTATTAACATCATTCACTAACAAACCTCTTCATCTTCAGCATGGCATCTGTTGATTTAGCAGTTCAAAAGTCTTTTTTGTCAAAGTTTTATTTGGAAGGTGTGTTTGTGCATCTGTCTTTTCAATAAATGACACTTGCTTTAAAATTTAATATCTAATGCAATAACATTTGAAGTGTGATGTAAGAGTCCGTAGAGGTTTTCGGGTCGCTGTAGAATGACACACACTGTCAAAAAATGTTGGAAAACACTGAGCCATGACATGCAAAATGTTGTAGATAACGCAGCCTTATATTATCTCTCCCCTTCCCGTTCTTTAGCAAAAATGAGTGTGTGTGTGTGTGTGTGTGTGTGTGTGTGTGTGCGCATATGCAGAACAGATGATTGTGATGAGAAAACACACAATCGCAACAAACACAGTGAGAGTCCTCTGGTGCGTTCATTGCTTGTTTCATGGCTCAGCAGCACATTTCTCAACTATTAAGTGTTAAACAGTGCAGATTCAGATTAATGATCACTATGTGCGTGTGTGTGTGTGTGTGTGTGTGTGTGTTTTGAATAATGTTGCTGATACTGGACAGTGGGATAGTCCAGCTAACAGGGAATGTTCTCAGAACTCTCAAAGTTATGAACAAATATTCTTGCAGTAACATTAATAGAGCGTTTGCTCAAATGATCTGCATTCTAATTATGTTCTCAAAGCATTAGAACAAAAACATCATTTATACATCATTCATGCAATGTTTTTCTGGTTCACCTAACATTTTTTAAATGTTACTATTTGTTTCAGAATGTTCAAAACATTCAAAAGTAACATTTAAAAGTAACATTCTCATAATGTTGGTAAAATGATACAATGTTCCCTTAAGGTTCACAAGATCAAGAAAAGAGTTTTTAAACATTTAAACAAACTTTGGAGAAGAAGTTTTATAACGTTAGAGCATATGTTTGTTAGCTGGGCGACTGCATCCGTCCTAAAACATGAAGCAAAACATTTTCCGTTCTTTTGTTTTGTGTTTTGCCGGTGTCACTCAAGACCGAGCGCTTTCATCTGACCAGCTACATAAAACGCTTTGAAAAATGAGCATGAGAACCGCAGATGTTGTTCAGTCCGACAACATCATCCTCAGTAGCGAGAAGAATGTCTTTTCTACGGATACTGTGACGTAAAATTCGCCGGTTCCAGGGTGGCGTCCGCATCATTCTCGTTTGTCACAACTCCAGCCAAGTTTGGGACTGGATGATATCAGATTTCAAACATCTTAATGCAAGATGTCATCCGATCTGAAACGTCGCATCTTTGTTATCTGCGATTATGGATGGTGTTTGACCTTGGGTTTTGACGTCGTGCTGCAGTTACAGCTCATTTCCTTGCCTATTGTCTCTCTGCGTTCACTCGCGCGCGTTTTCTCTCTCTCGATTGCCTCTTTGTGTTTTCTTTTTTCAAGTGCCAATTTATTTAAACTCTTTTCCCTTTTTCTTCATTCGCCTTCATTGATTTCCAAACCCCAGCCTTTGTAGGCAGCTGGGGTCCAGCTGTGTGTCTGCTGTCGAGTGTGTGTGTGTGTGTGTGTGTGTGTTTCTCTGGCACAGTCTTGTCACAGTGGGCAGAATGCGAGAAAACGACAGACAGAGAGAGAGAGAGCGAGACTAAGAAAAAGTCGCTTGTCATTTTGGACAACAGAAGAGAACTGGGCAAGAAATCAGAGAGATTTGAGCGGAGAGCGAGACAGCGAGGAGTCCAGGCTCCAAGGTTTATTAGAGAGCTGAGGCGTCAGACGCAGCAGGAGAGAGAAAGAGGAGAAATAAAAGAAAAGACCAGAGATTGGGACAGTAAAAGTGGCGCAGGAGATGTGTGTGTTCCATTGTGAGATCGCTGACTAGATTTATTATTGCCAAATTATAACATTTTAAACTTTTAGAGACTGGGACAGTAAAAGTGGCTCAGAAGATGTGCTTTTCAGTTGTGAGATTGCTGACTAAGTACATGTCATTTTAATGCTGTGCAGCTGTATATATCACAATATAGTTATTTCTGCTGTAAGTTTTATTTAAAAAGTAAAATCTATTTTAAACTTTTAGAGATTGAGACAATAAAAGTGGCTCAGAAGATAGTTGACAATTAATTAGGAGCGAAATATAAGTCATTTTAACACTGTATAACTGTATTTCTGCTGAAAAATGGATTAAAAATGTGTTGCATTTGAAACCTTTAGAGATTGGAGTAATAAAAGTGTCTCAGAAGATGTGTGAGAAGATGTGGGATCAAAATTGAAGTCATTTTAATACTTTATCACATGTATTTATCGCAATATAGTTATTTCTCCTGAAAATGTATTGAAAAATGCATTGCAGTTTTAACTTTTAGACACTGAGACATTACAAGTGTCTCAGAAGATGTGTTTCAAAGCAAGATTGCTGACAAAATTAAGACCAAAATATGTGATTTTAATGCTGTAATATAGTTATTTCTGCTGAAAATGTAGTTACAGTTATGCATTTAGCAGATGCTTTCATACAAAGCAAAACAAAATAATTCATCAAAAAGCCAACAATATCAGTAATATGCTTTCAACTTGAAACGTTTATGGTTTGTATGTTATATAAAAATGAAAGTGCAATTAAAGTGAAAATTCATCAATCTCATCATATTCTGTCTTATTTTCATATCAGAGTAAAATCTCTGCTGTCTGATGTACAGTGCATACCAGCTAACAAAGAACATTCTTAGAACGTCACACACACACACACACACACACACACACACACACACACACACATACAGACACACACACACACACACACACAGAGGTCGTACGTAATGGAATAGCTCGCCTTAACTAGAAGTTTTCATTTGGTTTTGTCCTGGATTGACTTGTTCTTATAGTCCTGTGGTCGTATTGTAAAACATACCATGAGTAAAACACATTATATTCCAGTCGTTCCCTTTAGTTTGTGAAATCAATACTTTCAACTCCTAACTGATGTTCCCGTGAATGATTCATCAGTGAATGTTCAGCAATTTGTCTTCATCATTTCTTAGACTTGACTTTAAGCCACATCTCGGTCAGATTAGATACTTATTTAATTAAAGGAAGGCGTTTAATAGGCCGTCCTGCTGTGAGTGTGAAAGCAGCACCATGTTTATTACACAACGGTGCAATTCAACTATTAATCTGACACCCGTCAGCAAACATGCATGCCTCATTATGAACAGAAATCATAATTGTAATCATAAATGCAACTAGTAATATCATGCAATTGTCAAAATCATGCTAGTTGTCAAGTGCAGGGGTTTTAACAAGAGAAAACTGTGTAAATGTAGCAACAAATAAAATTCAACTAAATAATAAATGGATTAAAATACATGTAATTAATTAAATAAATATAAACAAATAAACAAATAAATAAATAAATATGACTTAAATAAAAAGATAAATACATTTAACAGTACAATACTACAATAGAGACAGAGTAGGGAAAATACAGTAATGTAACATTGTAGAAACTAAACATTTTCCAAATAATTGGAAAAATTGGAAATAATTGGAAAATGTGTTTCTATTCTATCAATACCATTTATAATATTGTTATAATAATGTCTAAAAGACTGAAAACCCCTGGTCAAGTGTATAGAATATGCAGAAAACAGCATAAAATGAACAGTCAGCAGAATAGTGGATGAACTAATGAAGCAATCTCAATAAGACTGGTTCATGCTCAGCTCAGTATCACATAAAGACCTGGAGCTTTGAGACTGAAGGAGCGAGAAAGACTCCCTTACAAATCAACACACACGCTCCTCTGAGGCTTTATGAGTGAGGATCTATCACAAAATCAATGGCTTTTAATATGAAGTCAGTTAATTATATATATTATATTTGTATAATATCTCACTATATTCATGCCTTATAGTTGCATTTAGCAGATTAGGGCTGGATGATAATAGAGTTACATTTTGTGTTGATATAAGCAAACCGTTAGGAATTTCAACAGCTGAACAAGTAAAACAAAGCAAAACATGATTCTTGAACCTTTAGAGCAGTGAACTCCAGCTCTTCTACAGGTTTCGCTGTATTAACGAGGACATTTTTGACTAGTGAGGACATTTTAAGTAAAGCGAAACAAGACGAAGCATTGAGCCAACACTTTTAACTGGAAAGTCTGGTTATTAGAAGAGAATTTCTCCTGCACATGTCAGGAGCGAGTGTGTATGATGTGATAACGGAGATGGTCAGATTTGATAAGTCCAGGGATCTGACGGCAGGAAGTCGAGTCATGAGAAAGGAAGTCAGCGATGAATCCGATTATATCACAGAGAAGCAACATCAAACACACGGATGATCGGACACAAACCCAATGCAGCTTGCATTCGTGTTTCTAATAGAATTCATCAGGAGGAATAGAACTAGTCACAAATGAGTTGTAGAGATTTGATGAGAAATGTTTCAGTTCGTAATGAGGTCTCTGACCTTTGCATCTTAATATCCCAGATAACAGGAACGTTCTCAGAACATTCTCTCATTGTTATGCACAAACGGTCTTCCTTGTGCATACAAGGAATCTGCTTTAGTGTCACAGCTTCCAGTAGACAGAGACAACAACAACACACAGACAATAAAAATAAGATGAGAATAAAAAAATACACACACACTCTTAAAAATAAAGGTTCTTCACAGCGATGCCATAGAAGACCCATTTTTGGTTCCACAAAGAACCGTTCAGTCAAAGGTTCTTTAAAGAACCATCTCTTTCTTACCTTTTTATCATCTGAAGAACCTTCTTTGGCCACAAAGAAGCTTTTGTGAAACAGAAAGGCTCTTCAGTTGTTAAAGCTTCTTTATGGAACCGTTTAGACAAAAAAGGTTCTTCTATGGCACCTTTATTTTTAAAAGTGTATGTAAATATAAACAGACAAAAATTGAAAAATAAGTTGAAAAATAAATAAACTGTATGTACAGTTGTGCTATAGATGATAGAGTTGATAACAAATCAATATTAAGTTATTGCACATTTTTATTGCATCCAATAACTTTATATTTATTTGTTAGCACCTCCATCCTAGTACATCCCCAGTTATGTGGTCTTCAATATTGTTATTTTTATTGTAACATTATTTATTCATTGTGTATGGAATGTTTCATTGGATGTTTTTAAACTTGTTTCAGAACATTCCGAGAACGTTTAAATGTAACGTTACCATAAT
Organism: Tor tambroides; assembly: GCA_021397915.2. Classification (NCBI taxonomy): domain Eukaryota; kingdom Metazoa; phylum Chordata; class Actinopteri; order Cypriniformes; family Cyprinidae; genus Tor; species Tor tambroides. Next base: position 15,052 of record JAFVLL020006766.1, read on the forward strand.
GTTTGCAACATGATAAACTGGAATGTTCTTTTCAACGTTCACAGAACAAAATGTTAAAACATTTTAATTTGAATGTTCGGAGAACATTTAGAAATAACATTTTCATAGCTTAATGAGAACATTTCTGAACATATTTCTCTTCGCTGGGATGTGAGATTACTGGGTGTGTTTCACAAAAGAAACATCTGAACTTCTAAAGTTTAGGAGAAACAATTGAGATTTTGTGATTTGTGTTTCCAACGGGTTTGAGCGCGGATCGGATCGGAAAAGCACGTTTTTTAATCTCTGCCAAACCAGAGAGACAAAACTGGGCCTTCCTTAAAACACATAAATGTCTGTGGTTGATGGCAGAGCGACGACGAGAGAGGAAATATTATTGATTATGAAGTTATTTGGCACTGATTTACTGTATATGAGCAGTGATGCGTCACTGAGGTGTGAATATCTGTGTAACACACACACACACACACACACACACACACACACACGACTGGATGCGACTGGAGGGGAAAGAGACTCCTGAGCTCCATTCGGTCCCTCTGACGCCACACACAGCTCCCTTCCCCCAGGCTCCCTCCTTACTATCAGCTTTGACCCGAGCCCTTCTGCTTTGACTTACAGTAACACACACACACACACACACACACACACAGTCCTCCAGTGATACACATCAAAGATTCTCTTAAAAACCCAGTTTGCCTTTTTAAACTTCCCATTTTTCCAACCCACTCAATTTCATTTTTATTTAGTTCTTTTTTCCACTTTTCTTTCTCTCTTTTTTGGCGAGAGGATCAGCAGTCACACACACACACACACACACACACACACACACACACACACACACTCAGTTCCTTTAGTTTTTTTGCCATCTCTGCACTTTCTGTGACTTTAATTAGAGTGTTTTTAAGACTTTACTTTAGATTCTCATTAACACGCAAATGAAATCAAATCAAACGAATGTGGACTGTGACATATATATATATAAACACACACACATTTACACAGTTTATCTAGCTGTGTAAATGAGAGATTTTTTTAGATTTGTGGGTGACATGGATGTCACATGTATTTTATATATAGAAAGAGGTTTCTTCTGCTCACCAAGGCATACATTCGTTTGACCAAAATGCAGTAAATACAGTAAAAATAGTGAAATATTATTACAATTTAAAATTGATGTTTTCTATGTGAATATCTGTTAAACTCTAATTTATTTCTGTGATCAAAGCTGTATTTTCAGCATCATTACTCCAGTCTTCAGTGTCACATGATCTTCAGAAATCATTCTAATATGCTGATTTGCTACTCGATAAACATTTCTGATTATTAGCAGTGTTCAAAACAGTTCAATATTTTTGTGGAAACTGTGATACATTTTATCTTTCAAGATTCACAAGTGAATAGAAAGTTCAAAAGAACAGCATTTATTTGAAATAGAAATCTTTTGTAACATTAGAAATGTTTTTACTGACACTTTTCATCAATTTCAATCAATCACCTAATCTTTTTAATATAACTGATTCTAATTATTTGCTTATTTTTTGCAGTTTCCACTGAGTTTAATCCTTTGTAGGATGGTATTCAGCAAGTAATAGTTTTGCTTAATTAAAAACATTGTAGAATCTGATCTGGCCTCCTGCAGATCCAAACATGTCCACAAGGCGGCGCTCAGTCGATGCAGAACACCAGGAAAACAGAAACCTGCCTTTCATAGATCACACACACCAATCATTTGATGTTCTCCTTCTTCTTCTTCTTCTTCTGAGTGTGAGTGGTTTGAGCTCCTCGCATTAAACAACACAAGCTGCGAGATTGCGGATTCTTTAATGACTCGAGGTAGAAATGCTTTCTGAGTTCGTAAAAGCAGCCGGAGCAGGATAGCAGGCATATTTGCGAAACCCCAACGCTAATTTCTCAGCGAATGTCGCAACTGATGTGCAGCTAACCGACTCTCACATTATCCAGCTCAAAGAGGAGCTTTATTTAGCCCCCACCCCGCCATTAAAACTTCAAAACGGCCCTCTCACGCCGGGCCCTGAGAATGTTTTAATATCCACCGACCGCTATTGTGCGGTCTGCGCGAATGTACAAAATAAAGAGCCACATCAGAAAGCCTGGAAGATGTTGCAAACATTTTCTTGCGTCGAGAGACGGAAAAAAAAGACCAGGAAAACAAATTTGGGGGGGAAGCAAAGGTATTTATAGTGCGGTGTGAGAGCGAGAGAGATTTGAGACAAGACAGTAATGACGAGGGATTGGTTTGATTCAGAATGCGGTGTGTGTTTGCCATCATAGACTCGCTGCGACATTCCTGGACTAACCAGAGACACACACACACACATGCAACACAGATGCATGGACACACACGCAAAAAAAAGCGCATGCACACAGATACCCAGCGCCCAAACTGTGAGAAAATTAATGAATGAGGTCTTTTTGAAATTGCTATTGTTTCTCTTAGAGGCGATGAAATTAAATGCATTCTTAAACTATATGGAACCAAATGTCAGAGATCTCGATATGAACTTATGCATGTCAAAAACTGACTCACTTGTGTCTGAATGATGAAAAAGCAATAAACTAGAGAGGCCTGCATTCACACACTCAATGCATTTGATTGATAAACACTCTTAAACACTCATGCATTACATTTCACGACAGAAAAACGTGGGTTTTCTCAATGCACAAACACAGAGATGATCACAGAAACCACAAAAAACACTCACCAAATGCAAGAAAAAAATGCCTTTGGCGTGCAAATAAAACAGTTGGCTCGTCATCTTTTTATTAATTGCAACGTAAAATACATGGTTTAAATTACAACGTAAGAGCGATAGTATGATCTGCATGGAGGTCATTAAACGATGTGAGCTAATCAAATCAAAATCAAAGACACAAGTGGTTACTAAAGAAAACATCTGTCTTAAATCACGCCGCGTCTTACTATTTTTACCTCGTAATGTAGCTTCAGATCATCTACAAAGCCAAAAGTTTGATTTTCTTGGTCTATAGATTTTGTTTTCTGTATTGTGGCGTATATCAGAGTTTAAAATGTATTATCAGTAAAAAAAAATCTGGTTTTGTGCATCAGTTGTGGACTAGATTTTGAGATGTGAGTCGATTGTAAGAAAGATGCTGCATTTAAGTGAACACAACGATTGAAGAATTCATGCATATGTCACCAGAGAAAAGATCCAGAGATAATTTTAGTAATAATTACAGGCCAATTAAAAAAGAAGAAGAAGAAGAAGAAGAGAAACATGGAAGAAACAAACACAATATGAACAATAAACATGCATTTACAGAAATTTACATTCATGCCAACTTTAACGTGAGAAATCAATGTTTTTGTCATTATAATTAGAATCAACATAATATTAATTCATTAATATATAAAAATGAAAAATATAAATATTAATATATAAAATTATAAATACACAAAACTATATAAACATATAAAAACATAACTATAAAATATTATAAATTAAAATTGATTATAAAATTAATTATAATTAATTAATTAAAATATTAAAAGTTGTATAGTAATTATTATCATTAATATTAATATTTATATACATTTTATGCAATATATGCATTATTAATTTGGCATTTTATTGCACACACACATATGTATAGAAGAACTGATGCAAAATTAATCATGCAAAAAAATTTTAAGAAATGCATTCGTGCTGTTTTCATGATTAAATCTACTGATATCATTTCCTTTTTCACCCGCAACCCTAACAAGCCAGGTTAGGTCAGTTCAATCCAGTTTAGCTCAAACCATTTCATGCTAAGTTTGAATGATTTCTATAGCAGAGAAATCAACACAGAGAAGCTGTCTGATAGCAGAGATCTGCGTAATTTAACTCGCAGTGATGCAGCACAGCGCCGCTCCGCGCAAACGTTTGTCATCGTGCCTTTGGCCAGATTTCAGCGCAGGGAATTTCCGCTGCTGTCGTTTGAATATCTCACATCATCTGAGTCAGGGGTCCCATGTCTCTCTCTTTCTGTTTCTCTCTCTCTCACACACACACACACACACACACACACATCCTACTCCTTTCATCTGCATGCAAACACTTTCCTCACAGCATGTTTTCTCTTCAGGAGTTTTTGTGTTGTTTGTTAAATCACACCTTTGCAGTCTGGCGTTTTCTGCGCTCCGCTGGTCTGAAGGTGCTCTTCCCACTGCGTTTACCGTAAACCCTGAAGATTGTGATTCAGCGGGGCCAACCCTGATCGAGAGCGTTTTGCATTCTCAGAGCGACGCATGCAGTCATGACCTGATCTGAAACAGCAGCTTAATTGATGCAGATCAGGAATCAGGAAATTCTTTTTGGAAACATGCTACGTACTTTAGTTTATATCCGTTTGGGGCACTTCTTTAGTTCGCTAAATTCAAGGTGCTTTTATTGTAATTTACTGTAATCGATGTGATCATGCATAACAAATGATGCACTTAGACACCAGAAAATGAATATGCAGTCCTCATTTACACTCTTAAAAATAAAGGTGCTTAAAAGCTTCTTCACAGCGATGCCATAGAAGAACCATTTTTGGTTCCACAAAGAACCGTTCAGTCTCTTTCTTACCGTTTTATCATCTGAAGAACCTTCTTTTGCCACAAAGAAGCTTTTGTGAAACAGAAAGGTTCTTCAGATGTTAAAGGTTCTTTATGGAACTATTTAGACAAAAAGGTTCTTCTATGGCACCTTTATTTTTAAGAGTGTATGTCTATTTGGGGCACTTCTTTAGTTCACTAAATTCACAAAATGAGGTGCTTTATTGTAATTTACTGTAATCGATGTGATCATGCATAACAAATTATGCGTTTAGACACCAGAAAATGAATATGCAGTCCTCATTTACACTCTTAAAAATAAAAGTGCTTAAAAGCTTCTTCATAGCGATGCCATAGAAGAACCATTTTTGGTTCCACAAAGAACCGTTCAGTCTCTTTCTTACCGTTTTATCATCTGAAGAACCTTCTTTTGCCACAAAGAAGCTTTTGTGAAACAGAAAGTTCAGGATAGGTCTTATGGAACTATTTAGACAAAAAGAGTTCTTCTATGGCACCTTTGTACAGAGTGTATGTCTATTGAGGCATATTTTAGTTCACTAAATTCACAAAATGAGGCGCTTTATTGTAATTTACTGTAATCGATGTGATCATGCATAACAAATTATGCGTTTAGACACCAGAAAATGAATATGCAGTCCTCATTTACACTCTTAAAAATAAAGGTGCTTAAAAGCTTCTTCACAGAGATTCCATAGAAGAACCATTTTTGGTTCCACAAAGAACCGTTCAGTCTCTTTCTTACCGTTTTATAATCTGAAGAACCTTCTTTTGCCACAAAGTAGCTTTTGTGAAACAGAAAGGTTCTTCAGATGTTAAAGGTTCTTTATGGAACTATTTAGACAAAAAGGTTCTTCTATGGCTGCCCACAGAGTGTATGTTATCTGTTAGACTTCTTTAGTTCACTAAATTCACAAAATGAGGTGCTTTATTGTAATTTACTGTAATCGATGTGATCATGCATAACAAATGATGCACTTAGACACCAGAAAATGAATATGCAGTCCTCATTTACTCACTCTCAAGATGTTCCGATAGATTTTTTTGAAAAATGTCTTGGTGTTTCTTGTAGATACAGTGAAACTCAATGGGGTTTGTATAAGAATATTTTCTCCTGTTCTGAAAAATAAAGTCATACAGGTTTAGAAAGAGCAGACGTGAGAGTCAGTAAATGATTTTTCTGTCAACTATTGTGTTTAAAATAATTAGATTTCAAGCTATATCAGCCCTAAAAGTGTTGGGTAACTTTTTGGCACCTTTAAATATCCCTGAATATTGTCGGATATGATATGAAGTATAATATTGTTGCTTAAGAAAGATGCACAAACACATTTCAAAAACTAAACATTTTTATAAAATGGGTTTTAATTGCTAAAATATTGATTTAACTGCTATTTAGTTTTAACTACACTGTAAAAAAAAAATTCTATAGTTTTTACTATAATTTTGGCAGCTGTGGTTGCCAGAATCATTTTGTAAAAAATACAGAAAAACTGTAAACACATTTACAGAACAAAACTGTAAAATTTACAGTATAAAACTGTAATTTGCAAACAAGGAAATTTGAATGTAAACCACTAAATTCACCAACACACACTGCTATTAAAATCTGTTTTGTACCTTTAATATACTGATAACCACTATAATAATGCAGGTGGTAGAAGAGAAAGCCACATGAAGCATCAAAGCTCATCACAAGTAGCTTCACCACAAGCAGAAGTATATATGAATATATATAGAAGGTGCACAGAGTCATTCATGCAAACACTAAACACCATCATGATAACACAGAAGATGTACCATAAAGCCCAAATGTACATAACTGATGAAAAAAAACTATTAAAAAACATGATTATTTACGCAAAATACTTTCAAATGTGTTACGCAGGGAATTCTGGGAATATCAGATTATAGTTTTTGACTGTAAATAATACATCAGTTATTTTTTACTTCTAAAAACTGTACAATTAACAGCATTTTACTGTAAAATTACACGAAATGTGTGGTTAGATCTTTTACAGTTTTTCCCTGTATATAGTACGGGAACATACTGTTAACCTATGAACTTTTTTTTTTTCAGTAGCATTTTTACAAAATTTTACAGTTAAAATTACCCTTATTTTTTACAGCGTAACTTGGGTTTTAACTGATAAAATATCAAACAGCAAGGCTTTATTGTTGCTCAAACTGTGGATCACAAAGCTCGCAACGCCAAGGTCACGGGTTCGATTCCCAGGGAAACATATCAGGTGTCATTTATTGTAAAGAAAGATGCGCAAACACACTTTAAAAACAAAACATTTCAGAAAAAAAGACATTTGTTAGGCTTTATCTGCTAAAATGTCAGTTTAACTGCTGTTTAGTTGTAGCTAACTTGGGTTTTAACTACTAAATATCAAATATCAGGCATCATTTATTTTAACGAATGATACAGAAACACGTTAAAACCAAAACAATTCAGAAAAAAAAGACAGTTGTTGGTTTTTAACTAGGTTTAAATAGCTAAAATATTAGTTTAACTGCTGTTTAGTTGTAGCTAACTTGGGTTTTAGCTACTAAATATCAAATATCAGGCGTCATTTATTTTAAAGAAAGATGCAGAAACACTTGAAAAACAAAACATTTCTGAAAAAAAGACAGTTGTTGGTTTTTAACTAGGTTTAAATAGCTAAACTGTTAGTTTAACTGCTGTTTAGTTGTAACTAACTTGGGTTTTAACTACTAAATATCAAATATCAGGCGTCATTTATTTTAACGAATGATGCAGAAACACTTGAAAAACAAAACATTTCTGAAAAAAAGACAGTTGTTGGTTTTTAACTAGGTTTAAATAGCTAAACTGTTAGTTTAACTGCTGTTTAGTTGTAACTAACTTGGGTTTTAGCTACTAAATATCAAATATCAGGCATCATTTATTTTAACGAATGATACGAAACCACGTTAAAACCAAACAATTCAGAAAAGACAGTTGTTGGTTTTTAACTGGGTTTAAATAGCTAAAATATTAGTTTAACTGCTGTTTAGTTGTAGCTAACTTGTTTAGCTACTAAATATCAAATATCAGGCGTCATTGCCTAGCACTTGAAAAACAAAACATTTCTGAAAAAAAGACAGTTGTTGGTTTTTAACTAGGTTTAAATAGCTAAACTGTTAGTTTAACTGCTGTTTAGTTGTAACTAACTTGGGTTTTAGCTACTAAATATCAAATATCAGGCGTCATTTATTTAACGAATGATGCAGAAACATGAAAAACAAAACATTTCTGAAAAAGACAGTTGTTGGTTTTAACTAGGTTTAAATAGCTAAACTGTTAGTTTAACTGCTATTTAGTTGTAACTTCTTGGTTTAGCTTTTTAATATCAAATATCAGGCGTCATTTATTTTAACGAATGATGCAGAAACACGTTAAAACCAAAACAATTCAGAAAAAAAAGACAGTTGTTGGTTTTTAACTAGGTTTTAATAGCTAAAATATTAGTTTAACTGCTGTTTAGTTGTAGCTAACTTGGGTTTTAACTACTAAATATCAAATATCAGGCGTCATTTATTGTAAAGAAAATGCAGAAACACTTTAAAACCAAAACAATTCAGAAAAAAAAAGACAGTTGTTGGTTTTTAACTAGGTTTTAATAGCTAAAATATTAGTTTAACTGCTGTTTAGTTGTAGCTAACTTGGGTTTTAGCTACTAAATATCAAATATCAGGCATCATTTATTGTAAAGAAAGATGCAGAAACACTTGAAAAACAAAACATTTCTGAAAAAAAGACAGTTGTTGGTTTTTAACTAGGTTTAAATAGCTAAACTGTTAGTTTAACTGCTGTTTAGTTGTAACTAACTTGGGTTTTAACTACTAAATATCAAATATCAGGCGTCATTTATTTTAACGAATGATACAGAAACACGTTAAAACCAAAACAATTCAGAAAAAAAGACAGTTGTTGGTTTTTAACTAGGTTTAAATAGCTAAACTGTTAGTTTAACTGCTGTTTAGTTGTAGCTAACTTGGGTTTTAACTACTAAATATCAAATATCAGGCATCATTTATTGTAAAGAAAGATGCAGAAACACTTGAAAAACAAAACATTTCTGAAAAAAAGACAGTTGTTGGTTTTTAACTAGGTTTTAATAGCTAAACTGTTAGTTTAACTGCTGTTTAGTTGTAGCTAACTTGGGTTTTAACTACTAAATATCAAATAGCGAAAGTCATTTATTGTAAAGAAGGATGCACAAACACACTTTAAAAACAAAACATTTCAGAAAAAATGCATTTGTTGGGTTTTAACTGCTAACTGTGGTTAGTGGTTAGTTAGTGGATGCTGCTGCTAGTTAATGTGATTCTCCACAGCTGGTCACCTGTGAGAACTGACTTCACACATTCACTAAAAACACCTGATTCAAACGCTTCGAGACGCCAACATGAAGAAGAAAAGTGAGGTTAGCGAAGAGAAAACATCCTTCAGCATCTGATGAATCACATTCACACGGTCAACGGATACGTTTTGACACTTAATTGTGTTTGGTATTAGTTTGTGTGGCTTTAAAGATAACAAACTAGGCGTGAAATGTCTATAATTACTGATGAGAAGAAAGAAAACACTTGAGAAACAGCTAGACAAATGCATAAACTATCACTACAATATTACTGGAGGACAGATGTATTGCTTTTATATCATTTATCTTTTACTGAATTATCAACTTGGTTTCAGATGTTTCTCCTAAAATCCCCAAGGAGAAATAAAAGCAGAAACGAGTCATTATTTGAGCTACAGTAATAGCTCTTATTGAGATCTGAAGTGTTGTTTCTGGGAGGAGACACGTGTGAGTTTTTCTGAGACTCGTTTGCTCTCCATTAATCTCACTGCTTTCTTGGAGGAGCATCTGAGATAAAGAAATGTCATTCGTGATTTGTCATTCTTCTTACGGGTTCCCATAATGCATCAGACCTGGAACTGATACTACATCTGGAACACCAACACATGTTTCAAAGATCTTCCCACACACTCCCCAAACCCTGTTAATATCTCAATCACAAGCAAATATGATTTGAATATCTCTACTGAGTCGTCTAAACAGAAATTAAATAAAGAATTTGCTTTTTAGGTCCTGATGAAAAGACCCCAGGAATCTAGAGTTTCAGAAGAGATCTCAAACTTTTCTTATTAAATTATCTGCTTTTTATATTAATTTTGCACTATTCCCTTACTTAAGATGATTTTTGATGTTGCTTGTGTGTGTGTGTGTGTGTGTGTGTGTGTGTGTGTATATATATATATATATATATATATTTGTGTGTGTGTGTGTGAGAGAGAGAGAGTATATATGTAATATTATAATGAATATAATACAATAATTATGATTATATGTATATATATATATATATATATATGTGTGTGTGTGTGTGTGTGTGTGTCTGTGTGTGTGTGTGTGTGTGTGTGTGTGTGTATATATATATGTGTGAGAGAGAGTATATATGTAATATTATAATGAATATAATACAATAATTATGATTATATGTATGTATATATATATATTTATATGTATGTATATATATGTGTGTGTGTGTGTGTCTGTCTCTGTGTGTGTGTGTGTGTGTGTACATATATATATATATATATATAATGAAATAATTGTAATGAAATAATCGATATAAATAAATGTCATAATCAATATATTTTATATTATTTTATTATTTATATATTATATTATATACATATTATATTATATACATATTATATACATATATATTATACACATTTCACACACACACACACACACACACACACACATGTATATACTATATATATATATATACATACATATAATCATAATTATTGTATTATATTCATTATAATATTACATATATACTCTCTCTCTCATACACACACACACACACACACGCACACATACACACACACAAACACATAAAACACACACACACACACATATGCAATATATATATATATATATATATATATTAAATGAAATAATCATTATAAAATAATCAATATACATAAATGTCATAATCAATATAATATCATAAACAGTATAACTACTTTTTATATAAAAAGATAAGTGAATGCAATGTATATCATATATATGTATATGTATATAAAATATAATTAATCAATATAATTAAATGTCATAATCAATCTAACTATTGCATTACTGAATTAAATAAGTGAATGCAGTGTGATGCAAATACAGTTTCCTGACCAGTTTAAATTGAACCAGTAAATTTAGTCAGCATGTCAGCTTATTTGTGTACTGTTATTTCTCCTCATACACTCTTCCTTCAGTCTCCTGAGCTGTTAGAGATCAGCCAGTGAGCACTAACATCAGCTCTGCCGCTGACACACTCTGAAAGAAGGTGATGCTTGTCAGGCACCTGCGTTCAGCTGAGGAAGCGCTCTTATCAGGGCTTATCAGCGCGATTGAGATGACTGACCTCCTGCGTGACTTATGAGAATCACACAGGGACCAGAGCTGATGCAAACAGAGATCAGCGAGCTGCGTTCAGGGGCTTCTGTCCAGGGTCGACCCCGCTCTGAGTGGAGGTCGTCTCAATCGTGCGAGTGACGTCTATATAGTGCTCGAGAGCCGTGGGAGGTGTTGAAGCTGTGATGTGGTGCGTCTGTGACTCATTGTCATAGTGTGAAATAGCCGAGTCAGATAATTCACAGCGTGTTGTTGAACAACTTCGAGACATTCGAATTGTTGGATGTTTGCTGAAAGGATACTAATCACGGATCGCGACACACGTGACCTCGCCGAAGGTAAGATAGAGTGTGGTTTTGCTTTTTCGCAGATTGTGACCTTTGGTATTTTCTCTTTTATTGCTCGTCACAATATTTGCAGCTTGACCTTTTAAACTAGCAGTGTGTTCTAGTCAAAGTGACACATCATGCTGTTTCCTTCTGACATGTGGCACTTACTCATAATTCATGGTTTAATGCATTTTTCTAGGTCAGATAGTTTGGGGTGAATGAGTGTAGAATGATAAACAGTGTGGATTTTGTGTTGGCAAGAAAGGAAAGTTTTGAAACACCTCCATCCACCATGACACAACACTGCGACTCCCACTGCTGTGCATTTACAATTCCTTTTTGATGATTTTACCTCATTGCAACCACAATTTACCACATGCTTCATAAAAAGAAAAGTAAACGTTTGACCTCTTTCCTGAAACACTCAGATTAGAATATCTACATCAGGGGTTTCCAGCTCAAGACGCTGAATATGTGCTTGTCTTGTAATGGCGGCCAATATTCGTTTTTTAACTTCACTTAAAACATGGATTTATCCATTTTTATAAATGCAGGAATTCATGTTTTAGGCAATTTTGTCTTTCAGTAAAATGAGATGAGAAAGGAAAACACTATATGCAATTTTCATTCGGTTAATAATTAGAACTAAAAAATTTTAGCATTAAAATAGCCAGACTAACTTCTAACTAAAGGCATTTTTTAAAATCATTTAAACTTTAAACATGTTTTAAATATTCATGTAATGCCCATAACAAAAGTGCATAATTTTCTGCCATTAAAGCATCATCTGATGACTCTCTCTTTCTGGATCTGCGGCCCCCTGCGTCTCTACAGAGATTTATGACTGAAATAAAAGCCTGAGTGAAGAATGTGCTTGAATGCAGAGAGATAATGTGAGCCATCCAGCGTGATGATGATGATGATGATGATGATGCAGGCCACTGTCACTCGCTCAAACAGCAAATTACAGCCTAATGTGGACCAGACCCAGTTCTGTGTTCATGACATATTGCTTATTAAAAACACACCACATTAATCAAAGTCAAACGTCAAAGTCTGCTTTATTGTCAATTCTGCCACATGTACAGTACATACATACAGAGAATTGAAACTGCGTTACTCTCAGACCCTCGGTGCGTACAGATAACACTAAACACTAACAGTAGAACGTAAAAATACAGATAAATACAAATCAAATATATATATATAAAAATGCAACCATTACAAATATACAAATAAGGACAAGTAAAAAATAGCATTAAAGCATTAAAAATGAGCTTCGTACTCAGATTAGATAGGTGAGCTAAGAAAAATAACAAAAATTGATTTATAAAAACATTCTGATGGTAAAAGCATGATTATGATTATCTACTCATTCTTTAATATTAGTCATATTTAAACTTTAAAATAATTGTGCAGTAATGAAAACTCTGAAGTAACATATAGAGATGATGTAGTGATGAAAATGAGTTGAGCAGGTTATTTTTGTAGATTTGAGCTCTGATCGCTCTGGACAGGTGCATTATGGGATGCTTCTAAACGCTAGCAGTGGAGGAACATATGTGATGAACACATCATGATGCTTTTCCTTCACTATACATGACAATGTGTTCATATTTCATACTTATATATATATATATATATATATAAAAGTTTAGTTAATCTGTCTCTCTCTCTTGGCTTGTTCCCTTTAGTAGATATAATTTTGTCTTTAGATATAATATTTTGTGTGTGTGTGTGTGTGTGTGTGTGTGTGTGTGTGTGTGTGTGTCTGTCTGTGTGTGTGTGTGTATAAAATACAAAAATATATCTACTATATGTATTACAGACACACAAATGTAATACAATA